>LVLI01000279.1:0-105767 GCA_001687465.1 Halocafeteria seosinensis | reverse complement strand
GATCGTCTACAGGAATCTCGCCGACACTACAAGAGTGACACTGATCGTCTTCTTTACCGGAATACTCATAAGACTTGCAAGATGTACATCCACTTTGATCGTCTACAGGGATCTCGCCGACACTACAAGAGTGACACTGATCGTCTTCTTTACCCGAATACTCATAAGACTTGCAAGATTGACATCCACTTTGGTCGGCAAGTGGAATGCTTCCGGTGCCACAGGCTTTGCATGCGGATACACCGGTGCCGGCGTATTCATAAGCGGCACAAGGTGCACAGGATGTGCCCATGTCGTCTGGCTCGGCGCCCACTCCACATTCTTTATGGACGTGTACGTAGTCTATTTTTGCGTTGACATGCCCTTCGCTAGGTGTGCAGCCACCGTGGTGCACCATATAACCGACACCTTTGCTGTTAAACTCTGCATCGTCCCCCCAGACCTCCTGTTTTAACGTTTTCCACTCTCCTTCATATAAACGGACTGTAATTTGCGGATTCCCATACTCTATTTCAAAGGAATATGTTCCGGTTCCGGTAGGTGCATTATCGGTACCGGAACTCGCAATAGTGCTACTACCTCCTCCTTTGAACTTTTTCAGATACAGCCCAACTGAACTGCCGTGAGGATCTTTCCCAAACGTATGCT
Source organism: Halocafeteria seosinensis (assembly GCA_001687465.1). Classification (NCBI taxonomy): domain Eukaryota; class Bigyra; order Bicosoecida; genus Halocafeteria; species Halocafeteria seosinensis. The sequence continues at coordinate 105,119 of LVLI01000279.1, read as the reverse complement.
GTGAGCAGTAGGTATTTCCTTGATCCGCTCCTCCGAAACAAAAAAATATCCGTGCATCGCACCAGGCGCCCTCAGAAAAATCGATCACCTTGTATATTAAACGAATGGTTGCGCCCCTCTGAGGAAAAGCATTCAGTCCGCTAATAGAGTAGAGGACTGGAGGGTCGGAGGCAGTCTTGTCATCAAAATTCACGTGCAGCGACTGTTTCCCATTGTAGCTCCAGTCTGAAGCAATAGAATAGAATTTCTTCTCCCCACTATACGCAGAGAGGTCACTGTCCTCGAAATCATCGATAACTACGTTTCCGAGGACAGCCGAACAAATGAGTATGTCGAAAACCGCAATTGCGGGACAATGGAATATTGTTGGCATTTTTGTGGAAATCAGCTATCTTGTTTGTCCCAAGAAGCTCTGTAGTGATTTACCCTGTGGGCAAAATAGGCTGAAACAATCCTATTCATAGGAATTGCAGTGCGGCATGTAAGAGCGGGACAAATGCTTCAGGGTACCAGGGTTGCTTCAAGCGAGTTGAACACCGTAACTCATTTACTCGTCCAAACTAAGGCTGCACTGGCATACAGCGACTTTTTTTCGTCTTACACATTTATTTCCACCCGCCCGTAAGACACAGTTTTCCGGATAATCACACGGCCTAGCGTAGCATGTAGGCTAAACTTCTTCCGGTAGGAGGAACACTGATGCACATCTCCGATGATCTTGGTCTCGTGGAAGTTCACCAGCAGGTTACACAGCTGGTGCTTGTGCAGAATCTATAAGAATTTGCTAGCGTCCCTGGAATAAAAACTGTGGTCTGGGAATTTGTATTTTTTATCTTTGTCTAGAGTAATCGGTCGACTTACTCTGCATAAGGTTGGCACGAAAGTTCACGACCGCCGGTTCAGCTAGTAGCTGCACTGCAGCTCCACCTGCGCGTACCGATTCAGTGGCGTGAACATTCATGCACTCCATAGCAGCAATTTCGAGGTTCTACACCTGCGAACTGTTCTTTAAGAACTCCCAAAGGACTCTTAGGCTGTAACTATTGACATGTACGTCACAATCGTACAAGCTAGGCGCTGGACCCTCTTCCGACTCACATACATGTATGCCACATCCCCGACGGTAACACAAGAATTCAAACAACAGTTACTAAACACGTGTGTGAGCTCTTGGGTTTGCCATCGGCACAGAAGGCGATCACGCAGCTGTCAGCGAGGAACCAGCGACACGGTGAGTAGCGACCATGACGATCTCGATGGAACTAACAAATGCTTACAACGCCATGTACCGTTCCTACTCCCAGGCTCTGAAGAAATACGTCTCGAGCCTCCTGGCATACGTAGTACGTACTGAGCTAAGACGGGGATGGCAACGTGTTGGCATGGGAAGTCGACTCATTCGAGCACTCACAGACGTGTCTCCCATGTGCCCCACAAATCCACTAATAAAGGTAGCGGAGGCATACCCAGTCTGCATTATCACGCCCTATCTGGATGACCTGGTATCCAGGGAGTGTCTGCTGAAGCGTCCGTCAACAAGAAGCAGCTGATCCAGTCTGGACAAGACGAAAGCCTTGGTTCCTAGAGGATCTAGACATAAGCAAAGACGATCAAACCCTATCATTCCGCCAGAAAAATATCATGTCCATCGAACGCACAGACATCGTACTGTTGGGAGTCCGGGACGGCGATGAAGAATTTCAAACGAACCACACTGGAAATTCTGGAATTGGCGGTACTAAAGGAAGCTACTGGGAATCTAGCATTACAGGCTACGATGAGGCTATTGAGCATGTCAATGAGCAACTCAATCACGAGACAACCAGGTGGTAACTAACATGGTCACCATGTCATGGTGCGCAAAACTGGCAAGATGACGGGCCGGTACTATGCATCACGGACCACGAAGGGGATTGGCTATAGTACAACGTTGTACAGTAACCACTGACCATGCAACGGAAGCAACGCATATTGCGGGGCGCGAAAAACGATTAAGCAAGTGGCGGAGATGAGCATACCGCAAAAAGCCTCCACTATGGCTCACTGGGACCGTGTGAGAGTTAGAACGCGCTACAGGAAACATGAGAAAACGATCGAGCTCCCGCATGCAAACTCTGAAGGGTACTGAAATAAACCAAAGCTACGGAAACATGGCAGACTGATGGAGGAACGGTTGCAGCGCGTGGTGGGGATGCGGCAAAGAAGGGACAGGAAAGCAGTGGACCTCGAGAACTATATTCACATGGTCAATGCCAATAGAGAGGGGTGCTATTAGACGCGTGAAACGAACGAGAAGTGAAGCCAGTTATGGACCTGGGAGCAAGAGTACGACCAAATGAGCCAATCAGATTCGCTGGCATGATGTCTTCGACAAGCCTAGAAAGATACATAAGGGAATGGGCCGAAGTTGATCGTGCATTTTTCGTACTCTCCGAAGAGACCCTAAACGCATAGAATCAAAACAGCGATCTATTTCTTCTCTCGATATTCCACGTCTATTACCGATGGTCCAGAGCTTTCACTATGGCGCCTCTCAGTCTTGCCACTTCCAGGATCGGAAGGAGAGGTGTGACGTCGGTAATACTCTTGCCGCGATTTGTAAAATTTCTCAAAGGTATCTATGTACTCACTGGGGATATCGTCTTGTATATCCTCCCAATCAGGTGCAAACTCCACTGTGAGACGGGATAGCCAATGAGGACAGATACTGGTGAGCCATAGCAATTTTCTCGTACGTACCTGCCCGATATTCCCCAGACACGCTGGTAGTTAAATCTATAATTTCTTCTACTTCGTCTTCATCAACGGGAGAAGTGACGTGTATCTCTAGCTGATTTAATGTGTAAATGTATTCTGGAACGGCCTCTACAGCTCTCTGAAGGGTATCCGATAGATCTTCTTGTTCTGCCTTAGGTTTTTCTTCCCGTTTTCCACCTGCAAAGTACGGTTTAAGAGATTAGCGCATACAATACTCGGGGCATACTGCAAACCGTACCTTCGCGAATTTTCTCCCAAGCGGCAACTAAACGGTCCTTGATGCCTGTGTACATATACGCATTCTTGAAATACGCTGGCACAACCATTCGACATGCATGTAATGTCCAACAAATTACCTTTTCGCTCCAACATAGAAACCTCCTGTACACCACTCTGTGAATAAAGCCATCCAACTATTCTACCATTAATGTTCCTGATTTCCCCCTCTACTCGAATACCTGGTTCTTCGTCTGCAGGCATTCACATTCTAGTGCCCAGGAACAGATATAGGTATCCAGTGGACCGATCACCACGTACCATAGACATCCTCTTTGGAGAAATCTGTCAGTATAACGGGTCCCAACTTTTCTTGAACAGCAATGCTTTCGTTCAATTTTTGCTGAAGGAGTCCGTGGAATGTTAGATTCGCATATTGGTCTGCAAGCATCCGTTTCCCCAACCTCTGCAGCGGACCAAGCATGCAATGAACCCTTTGAGTCACATGAGCAAATTAGAAGCTACATACGATCAGAGCCGAGTCGACAATGCTGGACAGTATTTGTTTCCCCGTCAAGGAATTTGGGTTGATTCCAACACTTCTCGAGAGGTGACGGCCGATCGATGTGGACCTCGTCGTTTTCATCATCAGAAGTAGAGCCCCAACAAACAAGATGCCAATTAGAATGAACTTTCCGAGAGCAAATAAAAGGACGAGCGCCAGAGCACCACCTCCTAGCACTATGGTAGCTCCAAGCCAAGGAAAATTCCCAGGACCTCCTGGTCCACTTCCTCCTGGTCCTGTCGGCCCCACAGAGGGGAATGCAGAGAAATGTCGTCTCCCAGAGTAATTCAAAGATGGCGAATCGAATGAGCCTGCCGGAGAGAGCGTATCATGTCTTGAAGGCCCTATATTCGGCAGATTCTGGACTAAGGGAAGTATCCTCCGGCCTGCTCTTCCGTTGTCGGGGCCTTTATTCACGCCTGTATGATATCTCAGTGCGAGGTCAATCGCCTGTGTCCTACCTGTCGTAAGTTGTACGAAAGATAGTGAGCTTCTGGGAGGCAACGAAGGAGGGGAAAGACGCGAATAAGAGGCACAAACCCCTGGAAGCCCCTTCTTCACATGCCATAGTCTACATGTCGTTCTTTGCAGCATTCTACCGCCTATTGTCAGATGTAGGGACAAAAACGCACACTATTCAACAACAACAAGAGGTAGAGTATTCGAATGTATTCGTGATTTCCAATTGACAATCCAGGAGGGTAAAATATGGCCCAAGTAAGTGTTTGACACATAGGGTATGTATGGCCCAAGTGCAGGTGGAATTCAAAAATGCACACTAGATTGTGGCTCAGACCCTTTAGCTGCCTCAGTTTGTCCTCGAAGCTGGTTAGTTTTGAATTTCGACACGATTGTTCTTCGCTTTAAGTCACACAGTCCTGGCTGGGACGCTAGGTAGCAAATAATACTTCGGCCACTTACGGTGCTGGGTTTATTTGGGGCACCCGCTTGGAGACCATCCGAAATCGAAATTTTACTTCTTGTAATCCGTTTTGACCAAAACGAAGGATTACGTGCATACCGATGTTTCTGACCCATGTACAAGTCAGACGCGAGATCTTTTATTCCCTGAGTAGCTTCAGCGAACGGGTACATGGTTCCATCGAAAGATGGTCTCCGGGTACTCGTGCTAACCGCAGAGCCGGCAACTGAAGCACTATCGCTGATTTCTTGGTACCGTTGTTCCTTCTTGGGTGTTGAAAGAGTTGTGTTACCAGAAGCATCCGCAGACACTTTCCACACTGCAATGTCACTCGTAGTATCGGGAGTTGTCTGACCTTGGCGTTGACTTTTTGCTTTCCCCCCATGTCCTGCTTCTGGATCCAACTGATCGTCTGCCTCTACTTGCTTAGTATCCTCATCTATAGGTTTTTCGGGAGTCTCATCAGATGCGTGGCTATGCTCCGCGCGATTATTCTCCGTTTCTTCCTCTTCATCCAGGAAGTCTGTCCCCTCGAAAACATCCGTAAGCGGGGATTGCTCGGGAGGAGCCTGTAGGAATGACACCACAAAATGGCTTCTCAACACAACTAAATACTCGCGGGATTAGGACTCTGTTGCATACCTGAGCCACATCTGTGTCCACTGGCGGAGGGGCTGTCGTCAACCCAGCCCTATCATTTAGCTCCTTTTCTAGTGTGTAGTGGTGGCTCTGTCGTGCTAAATTTGCCGGGGTAAAGCCTCGCTGTGGACAAGACGACGGGAAACAAAGAATTGACGATAATTTTCCAATCACTCATAGTGTATGTTTGTACCTAGAAACGTACTTGATCCTTGGCAGTGACTGTAAAGTGGTAGTGATCCACCAGCAGGAGTGCCACTTCCTTCTCACCATGTAGTGCTGTCGAGTCCCAAGCAGAGCTTCTAAAATTTCAACACCATGATACGGAGGCAAAAAGGTAACCAATGAATAACATACCAGCTACATGAAGAGGTGTCCAACCAGACTGTGGTACAAAAGCGAGTAAGGCAAAGTTTAATTCGGCCAGAATCATACGGACCACAACATGATACTGACCCCAATTTCAATAGTATTAACGTCGAGTCGTGGACTGTCGTCTGGATCCAATGGGAATGAATCCAGAATTGCCCTGACCTGTCTCGTTTTCCCGAATCGGCATGCACGCTCCATTTCGGAGAGCTCTTGGTAAGTGAGCCTCACACGGCCATCTTTCTCAATTTTGGACATTTTTTTTAATACCGAAGGTGAGGACCAGGTAACAAACCTATGAGTCCTAAGAAATTGTATATTTTTATTGTAAACTAGTTTCTTTATAAATTTACAAAACAGGGGATTCTTACGCTGTGAGTTGTCATACCTCCTTTTGTGGACGCACAGCTGGAATACCAGGACTGTACAACTAGCTAGTCACTCACGATGTCAAACTGTATTTTGCCTCCTTATGCGCCTTATAGGATTACAAGCAGCATGGAAGGTTCCCCTATGGTAAGTGCAGACTGTGCAGTTACCATCTCATACAATTTCTTCTCCAAGATACGAATTCCAAAAAAACTCAACACCTCTGAATTAAGTGGAACGGCCGTAAAACTTGGACTGGATTTGGGCGATTTCTCTCGCCGCGTCTGAGTCTACATCAGCCAATCGTTTTAATGCAGTTGCCGCTGCCTGTACTGCAGCTGATGCATCGGAGAGCGAAATCTCTTCCCTGTCAGAGTCTCTGCCCTCTCGAGTGTTCGAGTACACTGTAAAGTGATCTATTATGCCGAACACAGTAAGCGCTAAGGTTTCTACGAGAGCATCAGTGGGAGAGGAAGCTAGTAACTTTTGAATTGCAGCATCTGAGAGCAAGCAAGAAGAAATAGTAACAAGCGAAGCCAAAACCCTCGCACAAAGGGAATCGGGGACTCACCTGTGTTAGTGATACGAGCAATGAGGATGCACACCTTCTCTAATGCCGGGTCCGATAAGTCTGGAGATGCGAGATCCTTAGAGTGAGTATCTTCCTCCTGTCGAGTAGACGCATCTAGATTGTCCAGATTTAGTATGCTATTCTTCGCAGTCTCCATCACAATAGGTATACTTGTAGTCAGGGAGCCAACACCATGTTCATCATTGGCAATGTTTACCAACGCTTTGATAGCTTGCAAGGAAAGATCCACATTTCCTTTGCTACTGGATAATGTGTCAGTTAGATTTAGCGGTATAAGTTTCTTTGAAATAGTTGGAGACGCAGACCTCGACACGTAACCAGCCAATACGTTCGCTAAATTTTCGTTGGTTAGAATGCGTACTCCATGAGGAATCATGGCGAAATTCCCAAGAATTTTCAACAACGCAACATGTAGTAGTCGATCTCGCAAATAAAGTTTGGACGTGTTCAGCACAGACTCCTCCATACTCCTGCAATTTGGCTCACAGTAGACGATGATGTCTTTCGGGCGCGAAATATTGGATATGTCGGTGGATATCCACAGGTACTGCTCCAGCCAATGAAGGAACATCGTTCTCTCTCCAACATCAATGCAACAACTGCACTCGTAAATGCGTTCTTGTGAGGATTGGTCTGAAGCATAGTTAATTAATGCAGTTGCAGCCAGCTGCCTCACTACGGCGTCGCAAATTTCTGCACCCATAACTTGGTGAAACCTCTTCCTACCATGACCGGTACTTTCAATCGATTACACTTACGCAACAAAGAAGTCGATGGATCCAAGCAACTGCAAATGTCATAGTTATTTCCGATGTTTTTATCCTTGCCTGCTAATTCATGTTCCTCCGCCGTCGAATACAGATACAACGGGACTCGTCCATGACCACAAGAGAGTCCGTTGACAACTCGGTCACACAACGACTCTACGATACCAAGATCTCTGGATGCTTCTCGAAGACGATCTGCAATTTATATCCATTAGTTCGGACTCAGTCAAAATTCCAAACTTCCAGACACTATTACATACTGAACGTGCTTTGACCGACAGCTGTTCGCAGCATGAGGATCAAGTTTCGCACACTGTATTTTCCCGAATCTTCCTGCAGATTCTCGTTCCTCGAAATGGCGTCGACCACTTCGACCGGATTCTTCGAAAGAGGCACAATGTCCTGTGGACCATGAATTCCAGGGATGTAGATGTTGTCGAGCAGGAGCTGGAATTTCTGTTCTTCCTTCAAGTGTTTCGTTCCCTGAGCTCCGCCATCTTTTCTTGGACCTGATGAGGTCGTCGAGGAGGACCCTGACTCTTTGCCGGAATATTTATGGTGTTTATAGTATTTATAGGCCAGGAAAGCGCCTCCAGTGGCCGCTGCGGCGGCTATGGTCGCATAGACAGTGGTGCGTCGCCAATTGCCGCCACCGCGGCTCGACTGTGCAGGTGCAGACGACATGATCAACTGCAATACAAGTAGGGTTCCTAACTGACAAACTACTCAAACAGTCTTGGTGCAATGGAACGCAATAAGCGACAACAATTCCCGTGTCACTTCAAGCATACGCAACTTCAAACTATGCGTCCTTGGAAAGCTTACAAAATTTCAAGTTGGAAACGAACCAGCTACATTACATACAAGCGTGAAGCGACAAGTGTTGCATTATTTTCAGTGTTCTTTCCAAAACTGATACTATCCACCATTGACTCGAGAGGAAAACCCTCAGAGTGGTATCTATCACAACAGGATTCAAGTTGTTTCCCGTCAGAACTTCCTGACCATGAGTTAAGTTATGACGGTTGATCGAGACACATCCGTTCCATTTCTTCAAAGGACTCCCGAAGTGCCGCGGCGTATTCCTTGGCATCCATAGGTCGAGTCTCGCATTTCCTGAAAGCCGTAATATCAAACATCAATTTTTCGGGATGCACCATGTAGCCGACACCATAGCCATCAGGTGATACGGGGCCGTATCCGAACCGTTGTAAAGCGGGGATACCGGCATTAGATGTAGACAGTCTGCGAACTCAAGTGACGATGAAAATACCAGCGGAATCATTAACACGGAGCCCGGGACATACCTCCATGTTGAGCTTTCGCGGAACCCTTTGGAATGGAAAAGCTCGGGAAGCGGATCGATCTGCTCTTCTTTCGCAATATTCATGAGACCATAAAGATGGCGGTCAATTCCTTTCCCTTGCTGTCGCAAACAGATTCAGTCTCATAATTGTATCAAGGAAAGGAAAGTTTTGGTAAGAATACGCACTTTACAGTCAGATATTAGTAGTTGGTGAGACTGAGCGGCTTCCTTCAGCCGTGCCATTTGGCTCCTCCTCTGCAGCGGTAGAAAAGATTCATCATCTGGAAGAACATGACTACATGTATTGAATGCGTACCTTTTCAGCTGTCATAAATTTAGGGGTTTCCATAGATTGGCAAAATAACATGGACTCGATGGAGGTACTCCTCATTGCTTCAGTTCGACCGTGCAGAAACCCACGAGTTGCGACAGACTCATATTGCGGAGTGCTAAATCCGTAAAGCTTTTGCCACGCAAGTCCAATAGCCAGCTGCACACGAGTAAAAGCACTGGAACGGAAAGTAGAGCAATCGAGGTCATCTTGCTTCTTGCTTACTTGAACGAATGTATCAGGAGGGAAAGCAAGCTGTTTCTTGATATGGTCGGATCCGAATTGCAGAAACGAAAGAGTTTGCGTCGTGACATCATCTTCCGTCTCGTGTACACTATCTGTAGTATGCTCTATTTTTTGCTGCACGCTTTCTGGTATATCAAAAGTTAGACGTTTAAAGTCCTTGATGGTTTGATCAGGAGAAAATGGTTGATCCGAATTTGCGTGAAGTTTATCTATAGCCCAATCCAACATCTTGAGTACTGGTGTTGCGTCGCCAGGAGCATGCTCCATAGTAACTCCTGCACGCAATTGTGGGAAAACACATAATTGATGCTTATCGTACCACCTATTACCGGCTTCTCCCAACATTAAGCGGTGAGCCACGTTGTTTTGGGCAACACTATCAGTGTTATCTGGCACCTGGGCCTCTCGCTTTCCATACTCTTCGAATTGGTCAAGACAAACGACAAATAATGCACTATCGATAGCTTCTAGAGATTCCCGGTTTGTATCTGAAGACTGAAATAGTGTTTCCCGAGCCTCTGCCCACAGGTCTCTGTTTGCATACGTTAACGTCTGGACTGTATGTGGGTTAGGCCCCCTACGAGAAGCATCTTCGGCAATGCCCCGAAGTGAAACTTCGATCCTTTCAGCCTTATAAGGACCGTTATCATCTGCTACATTGACGGTATACATGTGCTTATTACAAATCACGAGTATATGATTATTCGGAACATCATCGATGTGTTCAGTTGCGAAGTGCCTATATTTCAAAGCCGCAGGAGCGGCATGATAACACTTCTGCAAAGTCGAGCAGCATCCTCCGGGTAAACAAAATACCAACCATGTGCGAAACCAACCTCATGCCCGTACCAGTTCATCAATGCCCTTGCGAGGTATACGGGCGTGATTGAATAACCGTGCGAATTGGTTCATGCACATCGGATTACCCTTCCCATCTACATCAGGCTCTAGCTCTTCCCTGAGAGAAATTATCCAATGGAGAATGTATTCGACTCACATCTCTTGCTTTCATACTTAGCTACGGCTCTTGCTTACCTATCAATCAGCCCCTTGAATTCCAGAAACTTGGACACTATATGAGCTGTGTACTGCAGCTCACCTCCTGGGAACATGGATGATCGCGGTACATCCTTGAATTGCAGAAAGTAAGGTACATTCACCGGTATTGGATCGCGTAAAGACAAGTACATGTTATCCCAGTATTTTTCCAACCAATTCAGTTCTTCGGAAGCGCGTTGCTGCAACCAATAGAGCGAAGGAATTAATTGCAGTCAAAATTCCCTCCCCGCCCGACTACGCTAGTCTTACTTGGAGTTTTTCTTGAAGGAACGGTCCAGGACCTCCTGGGTCACAAAATTTGCTGACCACATTGTTCTCATGCTCGAAATCCGAATCATCCAGGAGGGGAAGCAGTGATTTCAAGTATTTATGCGCTGTATCGTTCAAGTCAGGAACCGGGAGTCGGTCCATGCTCGTTTGATACTCAAACGTCGAGGCCCATCGCCTCCAGCTGACACTGAGGCAACGTTCCGTAGCATATAAACATGGTAGAGTGCTATTTGAACCCAAGGAACGCGTAATGTGAGAGGAACGACCAATTCCGCGCGATCCTGCTGTTAACTCGCGCGCCAACATCTTCTATCCAGTGCAGTTCCGGAAGCCAGCCACGATACCATGCAGTGTGAAACAGTAAACTTAAACTGACAAGGGCTACAATTATGACCGATTATGCGCCATTAGCTCCCGAACGGGCTCAACACAGCTGAATGACCATGTTGAAGTTGAAGTTGGCAGCTTTGATAGATTTTGTATCATGTGGCCCACATGATGTGGCCCATGATGTTGGTCAAGTTTGTATTGATTAGAGGTGGATGTTAGGTGCACAAGATGGTGAAATCAACTTCTTACGTACTTGGTATTGATGTTGGAACGAACAGCGTTCGTGCATCACTCTTCAACGCTGAAGGCGTGACGATCTCCCGAGCTTCCTCGCCCATTCCCACCTATAACCCCAAGACGGATTACTACGAGCAAAGCACTGCAGATATTTGGGCGGCTTGCAAGGAATCCATTCAAAACACCGTCGCGAAAGCGTCTAATCACTTGTCGGACGATACTCTGGCGAATTCCATCGTGGGAATCACCTTCGACGCCACATGTAGCTTGGTGATTGAGGCTGGTAGCAATTCCATTGACAGCAGCGGCAGGGATGTTGTACGTGAAACTATCTGTAACTCATATTCTGAGGTTTAAAGCATTGTCCTGGTGTTTGTACCAGATATTATGGATGGACCATCGTGCAGTGGAGGAGGCCAGAGAAATAAACGAATCGCAGCATGCACTATTGCGCAGCGTCGGCGGTTCTATATCCCCAGAAATGGAGATACCAAAGCTCAAATGGCTCAAAAAATACCGCCCTGAACAATACCGGGAAGCTGCACACTATTTTGACCTCGCAGATTGGCTTTCCTACAAATGCAGTGGGAGCCTCACCCGCAGCATTTGCACGCTGACATGCAAATGGATGTATCAGCCCCAACGTGTTCGAGATCTAGTAGTCGAAGGGAGTAGAGACACAGAAACTGAATTGGGTGATGGTTGGGATTTAGGATTTTTCGATCAAATCGATATGCTTGATTTAGTCACAGATCACAGAGGAAGAATTGAAGCCTCCGGAGACATTTCCGCTCAACAGGTGGGAACAGCAGTGTCCTCTGATTTAACGTCAGCAGTGGTATCCGATCTGAATTTGCCGAGTGATATTACAGTATCTGCTGGGCTGATTGATGCACACGCTGGTATGATTGGTCTCCTGGGTACATGGATCTCAATGAATTGCATTGGCTCATCTATTGCGGAGGATCAGTATAAGGAGGACGCGACAACAACTCTAGGTTTGATTTGTGGTACATCTGCGTGCCATATGAAGTTGTCGCATAAAAAACTCGAGGTGCGAGGCTCATGGGGCCCGTACTATGGCGCAGTATTACCCGGCTTTTGGCTTAATGAGAGCGGCCAAAGTGCATTTGCAACGTTGATCGACCGCTTGGTCTCCAGTCATCCCTGGTTTGTACACAACATGGTTTCCTCATCCTCTTCGTCGAACTCTATGATGAAAGTCGAGGGAGAGCACTACGATTCCTTGAATTCCTTACTGCAGCAGTTAGCAATTGAGAAGTTTGGCGACAAAGCGTGCTATCACTTGCTAACCCAACACTTGCATGTTTATCCGGATATACACGGGAACCGTGCTCCACTTGCAAATCCATACATGAGGGGTTGTATCGTAGGAACCGGAATAGAGGCAACAAAAGAGGACCTTGCCTGCCTGTACCTTGCTGCTGTCCAGGGATTGGCACTGCAAACGCGGCAAATCATCGAAAACATGGAGCTGCAAGGGCATATAATCAATCGTGTCGCCTTGACCGGCGGGCCTGCTTCCAATCCTATTATAGCAAAAGTTCTTACAGAGGCGGTCCAGAAACCAGTTATCACCGTTAATGATGACGCTGTTACCCGAGGATGTGCAGTAGCAGCCGCGGTTGCCTCTGGAATCTATCCTGATCTGAAAACGGCTATGCTACGAATTGGGTCTGGGAGTGCTGCGCTAGCACGTGTTTTGACTCCGTCGACAGTTGCAAGTGTGTCAACGTTTTACGAGAGGAAGTATCAAATCTACCTCCGTATGCAGAAGCATCAACAGGAGTACAGAGACTTGATGTCGGCGACTGCTTAACAATAGCAACGGAATTTTTGAGTTGACCAAGCCCGACAATAGGAATTCAAGAGTGCTTTAATAAGCATTGGAACCCCCCAATAACTGGTACACATGGTTTCGACTGTGTGTCACTAGGGCAGGAATCTGAATCTGTTGCGAGTACCGAGGCTTAGACGCTAGCGCCCCAATGCTATAATTCTCATTCCTTCAGGCAATGAGAAGGCGGATATATCTAAGGAATCGTTCCCAGCAGATTTTCGACGTGTTATTGGGAGTTTGCCAACCAACATGGAAATGTGTCCGCAGCTGAATTCCCAAACTGTAGCAACCGAAGAAATAAATGCACCCTATCAATAGCTCTACCACACAGATTGCTGGGGATAACCGGTCCATCCCTTCTTCGTTCAGTTCAGGAATCTGGTAACCCTACCGGATCTTCCGATTCCCACAGACGACGCGTGTCGCTTTTCGCGGTTGTGGCCGAAGCCCCCGGCCACATCCGGCAAGGGTCCGGACCTTTTCGGGCGCTCACCGCGCCCTCACCGCACACGGACCAATCTAGGAAACAGGAAAGAGTTGTGAATACACACTCAGAAAGGCCGCGATTCAGACTCCAGGTAAGCACTATCTCCTCCTTGTCGACAGTACCATTTGGTGCTCGGCTTTTTGCGTTTTCTCCCGTGTATGGAGGAGAGCTACCGCGAAAGATCGTCTGTGACGTGAGGGCGGGGGGAAACAAAAAGACCTGAGTCTTTTTGTAGTTTCGGCGGTGGGCTCGCCAAAGGGAGCTGTAGTCCCAAGGGCGAGCCCACTTCACTTCTGCACGGAAGTGCCTTGTGGCTAGAATTCCTTTTTATCTGTAATGCCTTTATTTTACCCCTTACAGGACTCGTGATCGAGGAGTAAGACGCACATATTAAAGGCAAAATGAAGTTAGTACGCAATGTCTGCCTCTTGGCAGCGGCAATGATGTCTCTGGCGGCCGTATCTGCCGAGTCTTCGGTACGTTCTCTTTCTTCATTGCGTTTGGTGCTTTTTGGAGGTGTATCACCTTTTATATGCATGTGGGGTATGTTTTGAATTTACAGTTCGAGGAGGAAGACGATGTGATCGTATTGACGGACGATACCATTGATGATGCCTTGGAACAGTTTGACACACTCTTGGTGGAATTCTATGCTCCGTGGTGTGGACATTGTAAAGCATTAGCGCCTGAATACGCGAAGGCAGCCAAAGAATTGAAGAAAGAAGGTCATGCTTTGGCCAAACTAGACGCTACTGAAAACAGGAAGTCTGCGGAGGAGTATGGAGTCAAAGGATTCCCTACTCTGAAATTCTTCAAGAATGGCAAGGCAACGGAGTACACGGGAGATAGAACCGCCAACGGTATCGTACAATGGGTGCTGAAGCGCTCAGGACCCCCAGCTGCTAGCGTTGAAAGCGGGGAGAAAGCCGAGGAAGAGACTCAGAAGAACGATGTTACTGTTTTCGGCTTCTTCGATAAATCTGACGGGAAGGCCGCCAAGACGTTCGAAAAGATTGCTGACGGTAACGACGACGTGAAGTTTGTTGTGGCCGAAAGTGAAGAGGTGAGAAAAGCCATTGATGCTCCCAGCGGAGAAAGTGTGGTCGTCGTGAAAAACTTCAGCACCGACAAGGGAAATGTAGTCTACGATGGTGAGTTGACCGACCAAGAGGCCTTGGCAAAATTCATTGATGTGAACTCGCTCCCCCTCGTGATCCCCTTCTCTAATGAATTGTCTGGCCGAATTTTTAAGGGCCACGTCAATAGACATTTCCTGCTGTTTGTGGATAGGGATGCTGAAGGTAGTGAAGAAATCCTGGAAAACTACGAAAAGGCTGCTGTGGATCACAAAGGAGAAGTGCTATTCATTACAGTTTCACCCGCAGAGAACAGAATTATGAATTTCTTCGAGATAACTGAAGATGACCTACCGACTGCCGTGCTCGTTGAAATGCCTCCCGATAGCCAGATGAAGAAGTACAGATACCCCGCGTCAGACAGTGGTGAACACGACTTTTCGTACAATGCTATCAATGACTTCTTGACGGACTTCTTTAAGGGTAACATCAAACCCTTCCTGAAATCTGATCCGATTCCTGCCGAAGGGGACGATTATGAGGACAACGTTAAGATTGTTGTAGGAAAGAACTTTGAAGATGTGGCTTTAGATAGCAGTAAGGACGTTCTAGTTGAGTTCTATGCTCCTTGGTGCGGACATTGCAAAGCCTTGGCTCCTGAATATGCAAAGGCTGCTGAACGATTAGCTGACAGTAAGGATGTAATTTTGGGTAAGATGGATGCAACTTCGAACGAAGTGGACTATCCAGGGGTTGAGGTTACTGGTTTCCCCACCCTTTATTTCTTCCCTGCCGATAAGGAAGGGGAAGTGGTACCATACAGTGGAGATCGCAAAGCAGAAGCTATTGTGAACTTCATTAAGAAGCATGCAAAGACCGAGGTCAATATCGCTGAGGAGGACGATACGAAAGATGAGCTATAACTTACATATATGAATAACAATGCGAAATGAAACTGTTTGTGTATTAGATTTTACCGTACGTTGCACAACTAGTCTTACATGTGCGCAGTAATGACTGTGCAAAAACTCCTACGTGGAGTCACGCTTTGGCGTCGCCGCAGCGACTCCGCCTGTTTCTTGAGTGATAGTCTCATACTGATCGCTCAAAGACTGGTTATCCAACTTCTTCAGTTGTGAAGTCCTTGTCTCAAGCATTTGTTCAAGGGATTCCATTCGCTTAGACAAAGAGCTGTGCTGCTCCGTGCACTTTTTCAGTTGCTTCTCGATTTTCTCGATCTGAACACGGGCTCTCGAGATAGCGTTTTCGTTCGATTCAGAATCGTCCTCCGATTGACGATTCTGGAGTGAAGTTAATTCGTCTTTAGCAGCAACTAGCTGTTCCTCCAACGAATTTTGCTTATCCAGGTTCTTAACAATTTCCTCAGAGGTACTACTGATTCGGTCCTGTAGCTGCTGGATTTCTTGCTGCAATGTCTGACGGTACGCGTCGACGCTCTGCTGTTTGTGATGATGGCGCTCCGTCTGCGAGGACTCGGTGATCTCGTCCTCGTCAGTTTCCTCCTCAGTTTCCCCAGGTGCATCCAGCACCGATTTTTCCAGATCGGCCAGATACTGTTGAACGCTTTGATTTTCTCCCATTCCGATGTTATGTAGTCGATCACTGAGACTTCCAACGGGCCACTGGGGTTCATACGAATCGACGACTTCTTCATCCTCACTTAGTTCACTCAAGCTTCCAGTTCCATCTCCACTACTATCTTGCTGGTCAAAAACATTCTTCAGCGTGTTCGTCCGGGACAAAAGACTCATCCGTGACCGTTCACTGAGCAACCCCTTTTTCTTCTGATTCTGGGAGTCCTGAGTAGACTGCACGCTTCCACGTGGAGCACTTATTAAGTACTGGCTGGTCAGACGCATCGATCGCGTCAGCTCTTGGTTAAAATTGGGAAACGCTTCCCCCTTGAGTTCCCGGGGATCCAAGGAGTAGTTTGCAGTGAAGTTGTTTACAAGCGCTGTGCATTCACCAGACGAGGCAAGAGTTCTTCGAGGAATGTAAATTGTGCGATTCTCACCATTCCACGCGTACTGGGCAGAACCAGAATAATCTTGGAGCTTTTCTACAGGAACGAAATGTAGCTCAGACACGGCAGGAGACCCTAATACCGCTGAACTCATATTCTGAATAAAAGTAAGCATTGGGGCTTCCCTCTCGCTCAGTTGAGAAACAGAAAGAATGTCCTTGGAATCGACAAACGGCTTCTCATTTGTAGGGTCTTGCCCTGACTGTTTTCCTTTCTGTGAGAAGTGTTCGAATAAATTGTTGATAACCTTTTCTACTTGCTCTAGTTTTGTGCTCATCGACTGAAGTTGTTGAAACGTTTCTTTCGAGGGACTTCCGCTAGCGGGAGCCTTCATCCGTGTGTGACTACTGCTTCTACTAGGCTCCTCGGCCACAGAAGGCAGTTGTCTAGCGCTCTTTTGACGCTTTGGAGGCTCTGGTTTCTTTTCCATTCTATCCTTGAATGCCTGTTCCTTTGCGCGAGATGCTTGTTTTTCTTGAGCTTCTTTTTGGTCCAGGCTCTCCCTCTTCTGTTCCAGCTCCTTTCGCCGTTGTTCCTGCAGCTTTGCTTTTCTTGCCGCTAGTTTGCGTTGCATTCTTTCGTACTGCCTTTGTCGCTCAGCATCGCGCTTCTCTTCTTGCACCTTTTTCTCTTGTTCAAATTGTTTCATTATCCTCTCCTTCTCATTTTCGTCGAGTTGTGCGGCCTCTTCCTCGCGTTTCTTGCGTTCTTCCTCTATGCGTGCCTGCATTTCTTCTTTCTGCTTTTGCACCTTCCTTTCGTGTCTCTTCTTCTCTTCCTCCATTTGCTGTTCCAATTCGCGTATCTGCTCTTCATTCTTCCGTCTGATCTCTTCTTCGGCCTGTCGCCTTTCTTCTTTGATCTTGGCAATACGCTCCTCTTTCTCTTTGCGTAGACGTGACTGAAACTCTTGCAACTGTTCAGTCTCTTTATTGGCTTTCTCCGCTTCGCGTCGAACCACATCATCTTCGGGTGCAAACTCCTCAAGCATATCATGAAGTTCTGAGAGTTGCTTTTGTCTCAGTTTCAATAGTTCTTCGGAATGCTTAGAATCCATTCTCTCGCTGACGTCGTTTTGGGCTTCTTGTTGCCGCCGTTCATATTTCCGGTGTAGTTCCTGTAACTGGCCATCCAAAGAGTCTTCAGGAATCAATCCATTTTGTACTTTCGCAACGAGATCTTCTCGCTCCTCTTGCTTCGAATATTGCAGCTCTTGAAGAGTATCCCGCAGAGCTTGAGTCTTCTCCGTGTACTGCTCCGCCAGTTTGTCATTCCTCTGTTTGTCATGCTTCTCTTGAAGAACTCTCTCTACTATTTCACCCTTCCTATTCTCCAACGAGGGATCTCGAGATAGTTCGCTCTCGAGGATCCTGGAAATCATCTGCCTAGTACGTTCTCGTTCCGACATTTGCTGTCCGGGGGCAGCAGCACTCGACATATCCTCTTTGGCGACAGGTTGTCTTGCCTCTTTTTGTTTTCTACGTTTCATTGCCTCTTCTTTACGTTTACGACGGGCTTCTAAGCGCTTCCTCAGGCGATCATGTTGCCTCTGCTTTTCAGTATCTTTCTTTTGCTCTAGTTGTTCAATTTCTTTATCACGTTGTTCCTTCAGCCTCTCAATTTCGGCATGGGTAGAGGCCGTCTGCAACAGCTGATCGTATTCCTTACGCTTTTCGTCCAGTTTTTTCTCCCAGTACATATCTTCCTGCTCCACGGCTTCCTTCTGGTTTTGTTCTGCTTCCTCGTGCTGCTCATCCAGCAGGCGTGTATAGTCGTCCTCCTCAGTAGAAGCGTCTTCTTCAGTTTCTTTCCAGGATTCCTCATCATGGGTTCCCAGCTCCTGAACTTGTTGAGCCACACGTTCTTCCCAAGAGTCATCTTGCTTATCGACCGTGAATGCATCATTTGAGTTGATCTGCTGTTGTTGATTCTCGAGCATCTTAATCGTCTCCGCTTCCTGATCCTTTTTCTTTTGAGCTATCTTCCTTTGTCGGCGGCGACGTAACCGTTCGTTTGTTAATGCTTGCTGTCGAGACTTTTCTTGTTCCCTTCTGGAGTCTGCCGCGAATTTGTTCTCGTAGTATTCGTCACGAATCTTCGATAGTTCTTCCTCCACGTCGACGTCAGCTTTTCTTTTGTATGCGTCATACAAGGATTCCGTCTTTCGAAGCTGCAAAGCCAGTCGCTTTTGTTCGTACGCTTCTTCTTCATCGCAATCATCGACCACGTGTTTCGCCTCGGCTTCCCTCTCCTCCTGGGACATACCCATTCCGTATTCCGCCTGGCGCTGCAAGGTCTCCATTTGCTTCTTCATTCTCCGCCGTTGGAGTTTGTTTGCCATCTCAGCTTTTTGCCTTTGCATCTCTCGCATTTTTCTATCTTCAAGATCCCGATAATCCTCATCTTTCTTCTTGTAAACATCTCGGAGCTGCTCGTATACTGCAAGGGGTTCCTCCAAGTGGGCTTGCAGTTCCTCGACTGCAGGGCTCTCTCGGTTGGCTTCTTCAATGGATCCCTTCGACTCCTCATAAAGGCTCTCCACGTGCTGTCTAGCTTCATCTGAAGTTGCAGCCTTGAGATCTGCAGCCCTCTGTTCTTCGAGTGCTTGGATCTGTCGCTCCCGCCTCTCTCTGAGCTTCTTCGACAATCGCTGATTCTGGCGATCCTTTTCTCTACCCAGACTTTCTTTCACCTTGGACAGTTCTTTGTCCATCTCCTCGTAAATTTTGCTGATTTTCTCTTCAGACGCCTTGTCGTTTTCCTGGAATTGTTGATTCCACCGCTCCCACTCTTTCGCCTCCTCGTTTTCTAGCTCGTTTTCAAGATCCTCCACTTGTTGGTTATGCTTTTGGCGAATGGAAGGTTTTTCTTCGGCAGTCGCCTGTGCGAGCTCGGAAGATTGTTCTATAAGGAGTTTCTGCTGCCGTCTCTGTCTGTTTGCTGCCAGTTTGCGTTCTAAGGTATCCATTTGTTTGGCACGCTCTATATTTTGAGCATCTTTTAGTTTTTGCGCTTCGATCTCGTGCTTGCGATAAGTATCATTGAGCTGATTTTCTACATTGAAGGACTTCAGTTTAGCTTCCATTTCGCTCAATGCATCTTCTGCATTACATTCAGCTTTGCGCCGCCTCGTCTCATAATCCGACTTCGCCTGTTGAAGCCTTTGGGTTTTCTCCTCTTCGTGTCTCTGTTGCTCCTCCTCTGTGCCACTATCATTGATTTTTCTGTCAAATTCGGCATGGATTTCGTTCAGTTTTTCGTTCTCTTCCTTGTTCAATTCTGCGATTACACCTCGTAGGTTGTTCTCATTCTGGCGCTTAGCATCGTCCAAAACAGAAGAAGCCTTCGATTCCATCTGCTTCCTCGTTTCTTTCAATTCGTTGCTGTACTTCGCTTGGGAGTCTTCAAGTTGCTTTCGCAACGCAACTGTATCTCGTTCATTGAGTGCACCCAGCTCCTGCTCCAACTCAACCCACTCTTCATTGTGTTGGTCAGCCAGCTTCCTACGCTCTTCGTCTGTTTCAGCGGCCAGCAACCGCTCTTGCTGCCTCGCCTCAAGTTGCCTCGCCTTCTCTTGGCGCCTTTTCTCCAATTTTTCCCGCAGACTTTGTTGCTGTCGGCGACGCTCATCCTGAAAAGCTGCCGATAGTCTATCAGTCTCCTGACGGCACTGTTCACGGAGTTTATCCAACTGTCGCTGAGACGCGGTGTGAACGTTTTCTTCAGGATTCAAAGCTTCTGTTGGCTCTTCATGTACTTCTTTCTCTAACTCTGATAGTTGTCGACGCTTCTCAGCCTCTTGATCAGCTATCTGCTGTTGTTGCTGCTTTTCCATGTCCTCAACAAGCCGGCCTTGCTTGATCCTCATTTTATGGGCTAATTTTTCCCGTTTCCGCTCCTCCAGCTTCGCAGATAACGCTGATTCCTGTCGCTCCTTTTCTTTCTGCAGCATGCTGACCAAATTCTTTTGATCATTGTCAAACTCTTCAAGCAATCGTTGTCGCTGAGACTCGTCAATACCCTCGTCTATCAACGACTGTTCATATTCTTTCTTTGTTTCACTCCATCGTTGCCTATAGTCTTCTTCTAATGCCGCAGTCTCTCGCTCGAACCGTTCATTTAGCTGAGTCTGGTCCTCCTTGTTTTTCTTATCCTCTTTGGCGTTAGCTTCTTCATAGTAAGCATCTGCGTACCACTTGTCATCGACGTCTTCGTCCTCGTACTCCGCAGGTTGGCCTCCTTCATCCACAGGATTCCGCAAACGCTGCATTAGCGCGTCTACCTGAGATATCAAATCCACTATTCTATTGTTGGTAACTTGAGAGTCCCTAGTCAAAGCTTCAGCTCCCTCACTGGAAGCTCGAACGTTCTTCAAAACGTCTCCCAATTTTTGTATGAGGGCTTCACGAGAGTCTCCCAAGTTATTGCTCATGGGCATAATTCTTCCAATGATAGAGCCAATTTTCTCCTCTAGTTCGTTGAGTTGGTCGTTCAGGGAAGAACGTGCTTGACTCAGAACTCGCTGCTCGACCGCAGGGTTACGCTGTTCCACAGCTCGTCCCATTTCTCTCCCAAAAAGAGAAACAGTCACTTCCATGTTCCGCATAAAGGGGGAAATACCCTGCTGAAGCTCCTTCAGGCAATTAACAAACCTTTGTGACCACCCATCGAGAGTATCTGTTAACATTTCGACCTTGTCCAAAGCAGTAGGTAAACTTGGATCGGTGTCAGCCAGCCCAGATCCAGCCTCTGCTTTCCAAAGTGGTAATGAATCAATTCGTCTGGATTTTTCATTCTCAACGAGTTCTGTCAGTCTACTGATTTCGTCATCTGCTTCCGATAGTTGCCGAAAGAGGTACGTTAAACACTGACTAGCACTAGCCTTGACTGACTTGTAGTGGTCCATCTTTTCCTGGACATCTTCACTATGCTTGACAGGATTGGTTATTTCATCAAAAACTGTTGCAGCAGGATCTTCACTTAACTTTAACTGAATATGCTTCAACCTCTCTATTATATTGGATTCCCTCCCCCGCATTTGTCTGCAGAACAGCAATCTTGCCGTAAGTTCAGATTGGATATGTCTCAAGATAGCAGCTCTGCGTGCAAGCGGTTGATGTCCGTCACTTTGCTGACTTTCAGTGTCCACGGACATCCTACAGAGTTTCAACTTTAGATCGCTTGCCTCGTTTTTTAAAGCATAAAGGACGCTCTCAGCCATGCCCTGTTGATTCTTGCAGGCATCAAGCAAACTTGCATGATAAGACTTCATTTTCTCCAGGAGTTCTTTCATCTCAGACACTTCGTCATCCGTAACAGCTTCAGGATCTACATCGGAGTCCTCCGCTTCTGCTTTCTTAGGAGACTGCTTTGGAACAGTTTTTGCTGGTTTGGATAAACCACTCTGCTCGTAGTATCCCCTTTCGTTCCAAGCACGCTTTCGATACATGTACACCCCACTCATTACCACAATGACAACACCCAAGAGTCCACCAATCAAACCTCCTATGAGTGGCCAGTTTGGAGTTAGTAATGGTTCTTGAGTTTCCCTAATTCCGGTGGAAACTAGATTACCAGAGCTCGTAGAATGAAAAGCTCCGGACCCCAACTTCTCCGGACAGCTCTCCCCGACATCCGTTACCTTCACTATTGTTCGCTGATCTCTATCAGCGGACGTTGCGAACACATAGAGTCCAGGTTCAGTGAATGTGAACGAAAAAATGCTCTTCGACGATGAAATGTCAGGGTTGGCCATAACATCTTCCAATTCTCTGAAAGGGCCGTAATCGAAGCCCGGGTTAGAATTCAGGAGTGAGTCCTTGACATAAACCGGATATGATCTGTTACCCTTCTCATCAACACCTAGCTCGAACACCATATTGTCTCCCGCAGATATACAAGTAATAGGTCGCTGAATCCCAGGGCCAGATATTGTATCAGACTCCGCCAAGTAGCGTTCATGGAGTGCGTCAGCCTCAGATAAACCCCTTCTGCCCCCCAGAGGCACCTGAGACAAAATTTCCACAGGAGCGCCATATACTCCTGTAAACCCTTGAAACTCACTGTCCGAACCAGCGCTCCCAACTCTCATTGTATGGACAATGCAAGAACTAGAGCGGTTAACATTGTTTCCGTCGGTAGGAAATTCCACGTCTTGCGGCATACATCCGAAGCTTCCCAAAAGCCCCGGTAGATCTGAATTCGGATCAATTTGCATACTAAAGTTGCGTCCTGGATCACTCACGTTTAGAGTTCCACTTCCGCCGTCTACGACCACTCTAGTCTGAGAATCTAAGCATGATTGATCACAGATGTCTTCTCGCCGAGGTTCCCCCTCACAAACACAAACGCCTGTATCAAGGTCGAACGAACCACCATTCCCTGAGGGGCAATATTTTCTTTTGTTGCAATCAATCGAGACGCAGTTTCCATCGGAGTCGCGAACCTGTTCGGATGAGCACCATTCGTGATTCTTTGGCTGACAATCAGAAGCCCCATCCTTTTCACTATGCGTGTCACCTTGTTCGTCAAAAAACTCATATCCCGGCCGGCAGATGCACTTCCCATCAGATTGATGGAAAAAGCGAGACTCTCCAAGACATCGACAAGTTGTAGAGCCAGTGGAATTCGTAAAAGCAGAGCTGCCACAGGGACGACACGCGGCTTGGCCGACAAGATTATTATAGCTATCGTTGCGACAAGGCATACACGCACTACTATTGGAACGCTGCGTAAATGGATTGAAGTGACCTCTTGGACAAAATCTTTCTGATGCGCTTCCCGCTGGGCAATAATGACCCTTTGGGCACGGATACCCGCGGTGTTCCTCTAGATCTTCAGGACGAGCCCTAGTGGTCCCCCCTAAGCATACATAGCCCGGTGTACATGTACGACAGACCTCGGCATCTGTTTCATCTGAGTACGTGCCAGGAGGGCACACAATGCAAGCCCCTTCAATTGAAGTTCTACTAGCATTGGACGTGTCAGCGGCAGAAAACATACCAGCGGGACATT
This sequence comes from Halocafeteria seosinensis, assembly GCA_001687465.1. Taxonomy (NCBI): domain Eukaryota; class Bigyra; order Bicosoecida; genus Halocafeteria; species Halocafeteria seosinensis. The sequence goes on along the minus strand of LVLI01000279.1, from coordinate 81,662 downwards.
GCAAAGGGAAGGAGCTTCCGCGAGGACAGTACGAATATTCGGGGCACAAAGAAGGCACCGCAGACATTGTTTCACAAAAAAATCCCGGAGGGCACACCGTGGGAGTGGCACTGCCCTCAGGGCAGAAGAAGCCTGCGGGGCAAACAGTCATGTTTGCCGAACCCGAACCACAGTAAAATCCACCATCGCATATTTCCGGAACAATCGACCCCTTTAAACAAAAGTAGCCGGCAGGACAGGGAGTGCATTCAGAAATATTGCGCAATCCGCTATCACTTCCAAAAGAACCCTCCGGACATTCCACAGGTTCCGTCGCGCCAAAGGGACAGTAAAATCCAGGAGGGCATGAGAATCTGCCAGGGTTGGAAATTGCCGTGGAGTTACAAAAATATCCACTTCCACAAGTGCGACAAGCACTGATGTCTTCTGAACCACGATCAGGGTTAAATGTGTAAAGGGGACACGCCTCTTTGATTCCACCTTCCAAGCAATAATGACCAGAAGGGCATTCGATAGGTACATCACCTACGCAAATGAAGCCAGAAGGACAAGGTCCACAGTCCTCCGCTCGCTTGGCGGAAGTGCTTCCTGTAAACGTTCCTGGGGGGCACTTGATAGGAGATGTTGTGCCGGCGGGACAGTAATGATTCTGGAGACATACGTCATCTCGTGGATCGTCAGAACCTCCATTACAGTAATATCCGGGAAAACAATCTCCTGAGACATCCCCGTCGACACAGTATTTTCCTGGGGGACACATAGTGCACTGCTCAGCATGCACAAGAGCAGTTACATTTCCAAACGTCCCATTTGGACATCTGGTAGGGAGTGCGCTTCTGGGAGGACAAAAGTGTAGAAGGAGGCAGGGTTCCGGCTCGGCAGTATTGTTGGGGCAGAAGAATCCACCGGGACAATCAAGACAATCATCACTTCCTATGAGAGGTTGGTAGGTGGCAGGAGGACACGGATGGGCAACTGACGAGCCACTCAAGCAGAAAGACCCAGCAGGGCAGGGGAAGCCAGACTGAAGAAAGTGAGACACATTGGCACCTGGAATCGGTCTTGGACTCCACACTCCGTATTCACATACGAACCCTGCATCGCATATACCTCCGGTAACATTGTCATCGGGGGTCGGGCTTGTTGCCCGCTTCAAGCAATAATGTCCGGGGCCACACAGTCCGCTAGGAGAGCTCATACCGTGTTGGCTGCAAAAGTAACCTGGAGGACAGTCGTTGCATTGAGATGATCTCTCTATTCCGAAATGCGCTCCATACGTGCCTGAAGGGCACGGGTGCTGAGTGCCATTGCCTGTCCCTTGAGGACAATAGTATCCCTTCGGGCATATCTCTGGCTCCACTGATTGCGCGTTGCAAAAGTATCCTGAGGGACAAATGTTACACACGCCCATTGTTGAAGCATTCTGGTAGCTCCCAGGATCACATGGGATTGGCATTGCCGCCCCTGCAGGGCACGCGAAGCCTGGTTTACAGACGAAGCGAGCCCGTGAATCTCCTCCAGGGCAGTAGAAGCCCTCTGGACACAGCGAGGAAGGTGTTTGAAGACCGCTGTTTTCGCAAAGGTACCCTGGAGTACAGTTGTTACAACCGGTAGAAACTCCGGTGGCGTTATTAAACGTCCCCGGGGGACACAAGGACGGAGCCGAGCTTCCTCGTGAGCAAAACGCTCCTGCCGGGCAAATGTTACCCCCGACGATGACCGGAGGCCTAGCATCGTTATCCCACAGAGTCGTGCCCCTCGGCGAAGGAGCTTCAGCGCCGAGCACACAAAAATACCCGGGGGAACAATCACCGGTGGGCTCTTCAAGCCCCGCAGTTCCGCAAAAATGCCCGGGAGCGCAGAGATCGCACTCCGTTGAGTTTTCGAGCCGACTCCTGTTACTAAACGTCCCTGGTGGACAAGTCCTCTCCTGCTGTGAAATCGATTTCATAGGACAGTAGTGTCCACCACGGCAAGGTAGAGGGCTAGTCATCGCCACATTTCCACAAGCGTAGCCGGCAGGGCACGGAAAACAACTCGAGGAACCATTATTGGGCTGAAACGTACTAGGAAGGCACGCCAATGGAGAAGCTACACCTTCAGGACATCTGTGACCAGAAGGGCAGATGCTTCTGTCCCCGACGTACGCCATTCCTTCCGTGCAAAAGTACCCTGCGGGACAAGGTTCTGTCGGTTCCATAGTACCATTAGAAGGGCACACAAAGCCGGGAGTGCACGGAAAGCAGTCATCTATCGCAGTACCGAAAGAGATGTTCCGAAATGTTGACGATGGACACGGGTTCGGGAAAGAGGAGCCCACGGGACAGTAGTGGCCTGGAGGGCAAATATCTCCACTAATTGAATCGTTTGTGTTCGTGCCGAAGATCGCCATTTCTTTCAGGGAGCAATCGAAAACATTACACACGTAACTGGAGCGTTGACCATCAACAGGGGCTGGTGAATCCGATCCGCTCACACAGTAGAAACCAGCAGAGCAATTTCCTGTCGGAGATGTCAGCCCTTCCCTGTCACAGAACATTCCAGGCAAACAAAGGCTACAATTGTCTTCGTCAAGTAGATTGGTTGCATTACCAAACGTTCCATTAGGACAAAGGTGTTCCCTAGCAAAACTTGTTTGAGGAGGACAATAACTGCCTAGAGGACAGTCAATTGCTATTGAGGTGTTCCTGGGACAGAAAAACCCTGCGGGGCACGATAAACAGCTGCCCTCTCCGCGGTCCGGTTGGTAGGTACCACTCGGACAAGCTGCGGGAAACTCAGATCCCCTGGGGCAAAAGGATCCTGGTGGGCACAATAAATGCTCATCCAATTCTCCTACACCGCCAGGGCAAAAGAACCCATCTGGACAAAGCGAATCCGGATTCGTTAAATTAGCCACTTGACAGGTGTATCCAGGAGGACAGCTCTGGCAATCGTGGACTTCGGCATTGCCTGTGCTATTGGAAAACGTGGATGGGGGACAACTGATCGGGGCCGCAGAGCCGACAGGGCAGTAAAATCCCGGAGGACATATCCCTCCTACCGAGCCTCTTGAGTTACTCTCTGTCGTCGGGGTTGCTATGGGAGAGCCCTGTCTACAGAAGTAACCTGCAGAGCAGTCACCCTGGATGCCACCTTCATCGCAATATTTTCCTGGTTCGCAGAATCCAGGCACCACTGTTCCTTCGGAGCAGAATTCGCCTCTCTGGCATTTATCACCCGTTAATCCATCGGTAGGCACTGCAGTTGTTGCCCCACCCTTGCAGAAGAAAGTAGCATTGCACAAACCACTCGGAGTTGTCAATCCAACGCCACCACAATAGTGTCCTCCGGAACATTTTCGACACTGCGTTGAATTGGTCAAGCCAGTCTGGTTGGAGAACGTTCCTTCCGGACATGGGTTCCCAAAAGGTGTCTGTGTCCCTTCCGGGCAATAGTGTCCTCTTGGACACTTCAAAGTTGGTTCAACAGTGCCGGGGGGACAGTAGTAGCCGCTGTAACATACATCGCATTGGACGCTCCCTTCAGAGTTGCTGAACGTACCTGCTGGGCATTCGGGAGCTACGCTGGTGCCGTTCGGACAGAAGTGACCCTTGGGACACAAGCCACCACCGACTTTGCGTTCATCAACAAGAGGAGTTCCCATAACTTGAACTATATCCATTTCCTCAAGAAGAGTAACATTGAGCTCGACAATACCAATTGTGGGTGAAGGAGCATCATTGCCATAGAAACACTGGTATTGTTCTCGGCAAACCTCGTTTGGAGATGGTAAACCCTGAACCGTGCACGCATATCCAGGGCTACAAAGTGAGCACTCGCTGACGTGGCTGTTACCAGCCACACTAGAAAATGTGCCGTTGGGACAAGGATGCGGGTACTGTGTTCCCTCCGGGCAATAATGCCCTATCGGACAAAGAGTAGCCTCATCAGAAATGCCATTGCTACTGTTTTCTTGAGAAGTACGCCCCTGTTCATCCAGTGCACCACGTGCACAAAAGAAACCCGGACCACAATTGCCACTAGGAACTTTTTTGCCAAACTCGCTGCAAAATTTGCCCGCGGGGCACAGCGAACAATCTTCAACGTTGGTGAGCCCATCATTCAAGCCAATTGTACCAGGAGGGCATTCTGGTAAGTATTGCCCAATACCACCTGGACAGTACGTCCCGTGAGGACATACTTGAGGGTCAGCAGGATGATTAGACTGGCAGAAACGCCCGGGAGGGCAGTCTTGGCAGTATGAGTTACCTGTAGTGTTCGTATACGTACCATCAGGACACACGCGTGGTTCGGCGTTAGTGCCAATGCAGAAGGTACCCTTTGGACATACATCTCCGTTATCATTCACTGGTCTGGCGTGTATGGTGCCTCCAGAACAGAAGTATCCTTCTGTGCACCCTCCAGAGGGGCTGCTGATTCCTGAAGAGTTGCAGAAGAAGCCTGGGGGACATTGTAAGCAAAAACTGGAGTTGGGAGCTCCTACAGTGGGATTGTATGTCCCCGGAGGGCACGGCCAAGCAAACCTTGATTTGGTCCCAGTAGGGCAGTAATACCCCTGAGGACACGGCCCACCAATGCCTTGACTAACAAAGCTTGCATCTGGATTCGGCACTGGGGCACCCTGCTCACAGTAGAAGCCTTCTAAACAAGGACCGACCGGGTTCGTCAAGTTCACCTCGCTACAATGCATTCCCGGGGGACAAAGAGTGCATTCGCTCGAATTAAATAATCCAGTTTGTGTGTTTAACGTTCCCCGTGGACAAGGGGTTGGGTCCACAGAACCCTCGGGACAATAGCTTCCAACAGGGCATAATGGCGCCGAGACTGTAGCAGCGGACGAGCAGTACCGGCGTTCCGGACATGGAGAACAAGAGGACTGTTGTATCTGAGAGTTGATAGTGCCGGGAGGACATGCCACAGGTGCAGGTGCTCCAGCTTCCGTGAAGTAACCAGCTGGTGTATCCTGCTGTTTCGAGCTATTTGATCCAGCTGGGCAGTAGAATCCAGGATCACAAAGTCCACTCGGAAAAGGATTGCTGCTACCTTGACAAAAGCTGCCAGGAATGCAAGGAATACAATCAGACGCTGAGGACGCACCAGTAACGTTACTAAACGTGCCCGATGGACACGAGAGTGGCTGCGTGGAGCCCTCCGGACAAAATCCACCACGGGGGCATAAACCACCAAAGGGAGTTTCATCATCAGATAAAGCACATGAGGAGGCATTGCTTCTTGGGGTCGGTGTTGTGCTTCCGGCAAAGCAATAATAGCCCGCAAAGCATTGGCCGGTCGGCTCAATGAGTCCCGATGTTTCACAGAAAAAACCGGGTGTACATTCTGTGCAATCTTCTACCCGACGGACGCCGGTGCGGTTACTAAATGTGCCTGGAGGACAGCTCTCTGGAACCGCAACGCCTGTGACGCAATACTTACCCGGAGGGCATGTACTGGGGACTGCAGTCCCTCCTTCACAAAACGACCCTGAAGGACATGCTCCACAGTCTGTTTGGTTCCTTCCTCCTCCAAATGAGCGGTACAATCCCGGGGCGCAATCTTCTTCCGCGGGAGAGGATGACCCGATAGGGCAATAGTGACCGGGAGAACACTCCCCTGAAGTAGAACTGCTTCCCGCAAAACAGTAATATCCAGGCGGGCATATCAGGCAGTCAGCTTTTGACGCAGCACCACTATGGGGCATGTATGTACCTGCACTGCATTCGGTCATATTAGACGCCCCTTCTTCACAATAAAAGCCAGGAAGACAAGGTTCGTTCGTGAGCTCTGGAGTTTTGCCTAACCCCTCTGGACAGAACAGTCCAGCAGGACAAACGTTTTCGTCCATTGAATACGCAGTTGTCGCATTGGAGTCGCAATAATGCCCCACTGGGCACAACGTGCAAGCTTCTTGTTCTTGCTCCGAATAATATCCCGTTCCACACGGTACCGGCTCAGTTGTACCACTATCTCCAAACTTATTCGTGCCATCACACTTATATCCGGCTGGACAAGGCAAACACTTATGGTGGTCTGAGGGAGTGGCTTCTACCCCGGTTACATTGGCGTAGAAACCCGCGGGGCAGGGAAGTGGGCTGGTTGCAGCAGTTGGACAGTAATGACCTTCGGGGCAGACCTGGCACTGCTCAGGATGCGTCAAATTCGTCTTATCCGAAAACGTACCGGTTGGGCAGGGGAAATAGTCTGGGTGCGATGTACCGAAGGGACAGTAATATCCAGGATTGCATGGTCCAGAAATTTCTTCTTCATTACCAGAGCAATACCATCCCGCAGGACATTCCAAACACTCGTTTTCAGATGCCAGATTGTCAAAGGGGGAGTACGTACCAGGGGGACAACCAATTATAGAGGTTTTGGGACCACTCAAAGGAGGACTTTGCCGCCTATTCCCGGCTCCAGGACTTGAGTCACCACTACCTCCTGGACAAAAATACCCGGGAACGCACGGCTGCGGACGAATGGACCCTCCTGTCCCTGGCGCACACGTTCTCCGGACAGGGCAATCTTGACAATTGCCCTCCATTGCATTACCGAATGCATCACTGAATGTACCATCAGGACATGGATTCTCCGTACCTAGCTCTTGTCCTTCTACACAGAAATGCCCTGGAGGACAGCGGTGAACTAAGAAGGACATTCCATACGTTGGGCAATACCATCCAGCGTCACATTTAACACAATCATCAGGGCTATCCGCACCGGCTAAGGGATTGTACGTTCCAGGAGAGCACCTATTGGGGGTGGGTGTCCCATCTCCAGGACAGTAGCTTCCATGCGTACAGTTGAAGCAAGAGCTCTGTGCCTCCAAACCCGTTCGTAAACCTCCAAACGTACCGCCCTCACAAGGAGTCGGTTCAGAAACAGAAGCTTCACAGTAATGACCAGCGGGGCAAATACGGTTCAGATCCACAGAGGCTTCCGGACAGTAGAATCCCGGTGCACAATTCTTGCACCACACTTCATCTGTTGCGAGAGGCAGTTCGTTGAAGGTGCCACCCGGACAAGCCGTCTCTGAGTCTGAGCCATTCGGGCAGAAGTGACCTGGTCTGCATGGAAATATTGACTCAAAGATGCTTCCAGAGTTGCAATAGTAGCCAGCAGGACACAAGCTACAACCCTCATCTTCCGTTATGGCGCCCGTGCGGCTCCCATACGTACCAGCGGGACAGGGAGTAAATATTCCACGTGAACAAAACCCGCCAACAGGGCACAGTCCGCCAACAGGACGGTCTTCGTGGGAACGAGCAGGGCAGACGTAACCGTCAGTGCAATTTCTTGGAGACGAACTATTCGTCGGACAGAAAGATCCCCGAGGACACGGCACAGGGTCGATCGCTGCCGCTTCACAATAGTATCCGCGAGGACACGGCTGACACTTGGAGCTAGCTTCGGGCGCGAATGTACCAGACGGGCATGCAATAGACTCGTTCGCAGGAGACGGACACTCTTTACCCGCATCACATGCCTCGCAATGCATCCTCCCCACACCGGAGACATACCCCTGGGAGCACAACGACATTTGACTCGACTGGGAACTAAAGCACCTGTACCCAGCAGGGCACGGTGTACATGAGACTTGACGGCCAACAGAAAAATAGCCTACCGGGCAAGGTTCCCCGAAATCGGCGTCGTCAGAGACTGCAGGCGTAGGACATTTCCATCCGGGTGGACAGTCCCGGCAAGTTATCGATCGAGGAAAAGCATACGTGCCATTGGGGCATGGCGTCATGATACCGCCAAGGGGGCACTTGTACCCAGCATCACAATCTCTGCACGTCATTTCACCTTCTGTACTGTGTTGGCCCAGCTCACAACTTTTCAACGTAGAACCGTTGACTGAGCATTCGAACCCACTGGGGCATTGCTGGCAAGTTGCACTCCCTTGCATTGAGTATGATCCCGTAGGGCATGGAATCGGAGTCTCAATGGTAGCATTTGGACAAAAGTGCCCCGCTGGACATACCTCACATGACGTAGCGTTGGCGCTTGAATACGTTCCCGGCTCACATTCAACTTGTTGATTCGACCTTTGAGAAGGACAAAAATATCCAGGAGTACACGGGGTGCAGGCTGTTTCACCGGCATGACTGAACGTTCCCGGAGGGCAGAACTTCGGCATTTCGCTAGTTGATCCGCATGCAAAGCCTGACGGACACAAGTAACACCAAGGTTGCCTTCCAGTAGAATACGTTCCGTTCAGGCATTCCTTCGGAGGTAACTCTGTCGTTGGACACTCAAACCCTCTTGGACAGTCACTACAGCTAATTTCACCTTCCAAACTGTAGGTTCCTGTGGGACACTTCACAGGCGAGTGCGATATGCTCAAGCATGCGTGCCCGGAGGGGCACTCAGTGCACTGTGTGGACCCACTAAACGAGTATTCACCCTCCAGACAAGGAAATGGGCGAGACGAAGTGGTATTACAGAAGTAACCAGGTGGACAGTTGAAGCATCGGAAGTCGCCATCTTGAGAATATTCTCCTTCTTCGCATGCGACCGGAGGTTCTGTTGGGTTCAGGCAACCAAAGCCCGCGGGGCAAACCGTGCAGTTTGGGCTCCCAAAAGAGGAAAATGTACCTACGGGACAGTGCTGCGGTAGCGAAAGGGGATCTGGGCAAAATAGTCCTCGAGGACACGTTGAGCAACTCGTATCGCCTTGGAAACTATAAGATCCCAAGGGGCAGAGGACGGGAGAGGATGGGTCCTCACACTGGTAGCCTTGAGGGCAAGATACACAGCGGTCATTCCTTGAGTGTTCAATCAGACCTAGCTCTTCTAAGATCAATGGTGTCGTCGTTCCAACAGAGCAAGTTATACAGGAAGCTTGGTTACCGACGCTTACAGACCCATTCGGACATGGGGAGGGAGTAGAAGAACCTGAGCGGCAGAAATGTCCCAGTGGACAGGGACTACAGAACGCAGACGTAGCCTCTGCAGCAAACGATCCTTCACTACAATTTTGGCAAGAGATGGACCCCGCTTGAGAGAATTCTCCCGGCGTGCATGACTCCGGCTCATTCCTCGGATCTTCACACTGGTATCCGGAAGGACATACTGAGCAAAATGCACTCCCGTTAACACTTGAGAAAAAGCCGGCGGAGCACTCCGTGCAAAACATCTCACCACCGACGCTGAACTTCCCTCGAGGGCAGGGTTTCGGCGAATCGCTCACTGAAGCACATGAGTGTCCCGCGGGGCACGCAACACAAATATTCATTCCTGGACAGAAACAGAAGATAGAGATTTCGGTCAACAAGGATAGCAGCATTACACGAGATGGCAGGAAGTATCATACCTTCTAGGGAATACGTCCCATTGGAGCAGGGTAGAGGCTCAACCTCTACGATACAATTTCCATCCAGAGCATCTGATGTGGAGTTGGTTGTCCGAGGGCATTCATACCCTGCTGGGCAAGTTGGGAAGGACGCATCTACCGTGTGTACAAGCGCTAGAGAAACTACGACAGCCAAGCTGAGAAACCCCCCTCGCATTTTTCTTCCCTCCTCGCTCATGGTGTGCACTTTTTCCTTAATGTAGCAAGCCCCGATCGTCGAGCTCGATGAGCAGTGCGAAGGGATCGAGGGATAAATTTGTGTTGAAGGGGGCCAAGAGGCTCCCACGTAAGTATGAATTCCAGCGATGTGTCGCTCTCTCTTTTTTCGGTTTCCAAGGGCAAGTCTTTTCTATTAGCTAGTGAATTCCAAAAAGCGCATTAATTTCGTTTTTCCCTTAATTGTATGAGTAAATGTTAAACAATAGGCATGCATGTATACCTCAATAAAATACCTCGTCGGGGGGAGATTTTGAGCTCTTTAATAGCCTTATTACAAGGCAGCAGCTCTATATCTCAACTACGTGATGCCATACAGAAGTGCCACGCACTCTTCTACAAGTGATCCCCGATAAATAGGCAATACAAACTCTGTAGATGGCATTAAGCAGGTGTGGGACTGGCTTCCGAACGAACTTCAACGTGTGAAGCTGGACGTGGTGATAGCCAGTCCACTGGTCAGTCGCAGGAATTCCGAGGAATCGCACAAATTGGCCGCTGGGGCAAGAAGTTGCAACTAAGATGACATTGTGAATAGTTTCACCTCAAATCAAAGACTAAGATACATGCATGCATGCAAACTGCGATTCCCGTCGATTTCCGTGAAACGTGTTCAGGAAGCTGGGTACAACATATGGGCATACTGTAAAGATTGTACGGCAAGCGTTGTATCAGTGACAACATTACCAATCTGCTTGGTCGACTTAACCGCAACAGATAATGTATTCCCGGGGTTCCTTTGATCCTACTGATATCGTTGCTTCAACTGTGGTGGCAACTTCAAGCCAACGTTTTGGCACGTCATATGACCATGTATTAACAACACCGATGATATTGTTGTTCGGATCAAAGCAGTCAGTAGATGCCTTGAATAACTAGATAAACTGGAGGATGACTATAGCTCAACACTGAACCAGCAACCATGTTGCGCTACTCAATTTTACTGTGGTTCGTAGCGGCCGTCAACGCGCACGAGGTTGAGTCGAGAATCATACGAAAGTAAGCGATTCGATTTATGTTAACTATCGTAGTGTTAACAGAGAGAAATGCTTACTACGGCTACTGCACAGGGAGCTACAGGCGAAAAATATCGTGAAAGCACTCAATATACCGGGATTCAATGTTGAGGAGAACTACTTCATTAGTGGTGAGAATGAGAGCAGCATTGGCCAATTCTTCCCTGTGCTAGCAACTCTTCAGTTCTGTGTGCAGGTTTAAGTCGATGCCAGCCTCTGATGGACCAAAGATGCGGCAAGAATGACCCATCGTGGAGAGCGACCATGTGTGACAACAGAAGCGAAGCGGACAGCTTTCGTACTAACCCAAACAGAGTACCTATTGGCGATGTGGATGGAGTGCGCCGTTTATTCCAGTTCTTCTACTGTGAAAGGAAAGACGGAACAGACGAAGAACCCTCTTTCAAAATGAAGGGCTCACTTGATGGCCCCAAGACAACCCACGAGAAGTACGAAAGGGGACTTGAAGACAATCCGTTCGATGGTAGCATTCTGGAGGCAATGGAGGATGCTTCGTTCCATAAGCATTGCTCCGAAACTGAACGTCCCCAAGTTATATGCCTGCAACAGCACTTACTCGAAAAGCCGTCGTGGAGCAGCTGCAACTGTTGGTACAGAGACGGATTCGAACGTTTGTGATGTGCATTAGCTTTCCTTCAATCCACCTCACTCCACGCTTTGTACTTCTGTAGGCGATTTTCCAAACTCGTGCCACCCGATGATATAAGTCGATCATGTAAACTCTTGAGTCCATGGCTATTAAAAATACCAGCCATTAGCTCTTTCCGTATTTGTGGAACCAGTGGGTCAGTCTTTTGAACACTTGCTGGGTATAACTTTGCCCTTACAACTGTAAGCGGAACCATGTGAAGGACGTCATCCAAGTCTTCCATGACTGCTTTGTCCACTAGGATTAACTCCTTTTCGTGGCTATAAAAACAATCTGGTAGTTCTTTCTTGACTCCCGTCGAACCAGAGGAGCATACTGCCAACCGAATGTTTTTCAGCTCTGGATGAGTACGCTGGACGTAACAGAAAGCTGTAACCAGTGCTCTAAAATTTAAACGACTCTTCTCTATCAATTCTTCTTCGTTCATCACGATAATCGGACCCACCTGCTCCTCGTTCGAGTCAGCAGGAACAAATGGCTCGATAAGCTGCTGCACAGCTTCTTCAATTTTTGAGAGCCTAGATGCAAATGCGTCAACGTACCGCGAGAGTCTATGCTTCTCTAACACACCATCAAGAGACGCAGGGCTTCCCGAACTTCGTTTGTCCATTTTACTCCTACCTGTCATGATAAACGAGCCACCAGACACTGGACTTGTCTTTTCATATGGAGACGTTAGAGTCCTGGCATTCGTATCAGCATTACTCGCACGGTCGACCAACGGTGGAACGACAAAGTTTTCGGTCATGGTTTTAGTCTTCGTTGTCTCAGCAACGGGACCTTTTTCCTTTTCTGGAGTAGTAGGCCCAACAGCACCGCCCGTTGATGTCGACACTTGCCGAGCTGCAGTACTCCTTTTTTCTTTCTTCTTCCTCTCAATAGCTCGCTGGCGCTTCTTCCTTAAAGCTACCTTCATTTTTTCTTGCTGCCTCCGCCTCTCTTCATTCTGCTTGAAGTCTAGTCGTTCTTGCTCTTTCTCAAAGTCTTGTAAAATCCTCGCCCTCACGTTTTCGTTTTCTGCTGCCGTTTCCTCTATGAGCCTTTGCCTTTGCTTCTCAGCCTCATCTTTTCTTCGTTTCGCCTCTTTCTGTAGCCGTTTCTCCTTCTCTGCAACATCCTGAAGGTACTCATTCTCAATCTTTTGAAGATCACTGTGCAACTCCGTTTCCAGATCTTCTTCAATACTCTCCTGGGCGAGTTGCTTGTCGGTCTTGCCGATTTGTCCCAATCTTTTTTGCTGGTACCTGATCGAGAAATTCAAGTCTTCCAGCTTCTTTTGAGCTGAGTTATTAGCCTGGATGTCATATGGACAAAACCTCTTCAAAGCCGATTCTAATTTGTTTGCAAACTGCTTTTCAATTTCCAGAAGCTCTAAAATATGGCGATCCTGCAGCCGCATCCGTATGTCTCCTTCCAATTTTTCTACACGTTCTGAGGTTGAGTTCTTTTTCTCTTCTTTCTCCAAACCGCCTTCCTCGGGAGACATTGTACCGTTCTCCACTCTCAAATCAGTCAACCTCATAGCAGTACGTTCCTCATGCTCCAAATTTCGCCTCGCCAATTGAATGTGCGCCCTTATCTCCTCGTTTTGTCTCCTGATAACAGTTTCTCGAACTATTTTTGCTTTCGCCTCTATTTGAGACTCAATTGAAGAGCTGATGTCGTCATGCTTCTGGGTCTGCATCAAGACACTGGCCTCCTCTTCATCAAGTTCCTGTTGTAGCTGCTTTAAGTGTTCCTCATGTAGTTTCTGAGCGAATTCATCCTGATCCTTGCTCTGACGGTCTCGAATGTCTATTGACCTTCGGCGATGGCGCTCATGAAGTTGTAGTTTCCGCTGTGCACTTTGTCTCGACCTTTCGTCATTAATTTTTTGTTGCAGGAGATCCCACTCAGCGGCGTATTCTCTCCGTAGTGCTTTGGCAGCCCCAGACGAAAGGTTCGGATCGTGGGAGTACCTTGAGTAGAACTCCTGTTCCTTCTGTTTCTTAAATTCTTGATTTTGTTTCTCAATTTCACTGTCTATAGCCTTTTCAGCGTCGCCAAGTAGCTGATTCTCATGCTCTAGGCCAAGCGTTTGCTTCTCCTGCAATTCCCTAAAGCGACCTGCGCTGGCGCCTTCCGCCGCACCTACAGTTTCCTCTTCTGGGCTCACATTAAATCCACGCTTGCTGGCATCATTTAATAGTTTGCGCATAGAGCGTATTGACTTAGAGGCATCTGAGACAGATTGGTAAGATAGCTTCCTATCGTGCTTGAGACGATCGGATGCCTCCTCATCATTGTGCAATTCCTCGTCAGCGCTGCTCCTTTTCAATTCACCGGGAATTGGATTCCTCATATCAACTTCCTGTTGTTCACTTTCCGCTGCATTTTCCAGGGAAGAGGATTGCTCTCCGGAGCTACCAGTGCCCGAATTGCTCACCGAGTCGCTTCCGGACTCATCGGCCTCAGGGATTGCTTCTTCGCCATATACAGTGTCGGGATGATAGTTTTGGTACTCCGAAAATAGTGTTGTATCGGAGTCTGGTAATTCCGCTGGTTGGCCTTCAAAGTCACCCGTCTCAGCGTATGAATAATACTCTGTCTTTGCGGAAGGAATATCCTGGTCGGGACTGGCTGTCTCCCATAGGTACTCATACTGTGCGTCGTAAGTAGGCTCATGTACGGCGGGGGTTTCTGCGGTGAATGAATTCGCCAAATATTCCAATAGAACCCTTAAGTCGGCCACAGCTTCAGTTAAGTTCCTCTGGACAATCTGACTCTGAGTTGCTTTCTTTCCAACTTCCGCTACTACGGATGAACATTCTGATTCGAGGGTGCTTCCGGCCTCTGCCATAAGTAACACCCAGGACTCTAGCTTTTTTGTCTCAGCATGAATCTCACCAAGTAGCATATACGTTGAAAACTGGATATCGTTTAGCTTAGACACAACATTTGAACTCAAAATGTTGATCTTTTGTGCATCCCGTTGCATTTGTATCGCTGCTAAGGTATTTGCATGCTCCTTCTCCACGTCTGCTAGTAACTCGTTCATACTTTCATTATATTCGGTCAACTGACAAGAAAGCGACTCAGTCGCTTCAAGGAAGGCATCCTCTTTTTCAATAAACAGAGCAAAAGCGTCTACAGCGTTCCGGCAACCGCTTTTGTTCAACATCTGCTGTACTCGATCACGCCTCCAAAGGTCTTTGGATACTTTCATTCTTTTTAACTCGTCACTCACGAGCGTGCAATACTGGGTCGCAACACGTTGAGTAGCCATGCTGTAGTGACGAAATGCTTCCAGGGAAGGTGACTCAAACACTTTTGCATTTCCTTTGGAAAAAGCATCAGATAGGACTGAGTCGTAAAATTCTTGAGGGGAAGGCTTCAAAACAGTAGTTGTGCCCTGACAAAAGGTCGACAATGTCCCCAGGATTTTCGTGGACATTGAATGAAAGGACTGACGTTGTTGTAGCTCACGATTGAGGTACAGCAGAAGAACAGCAGAGTTGGACGAGATATCAGCTTCATTGGATAGTGCTGTGGATGCTCGATTAAGTAAGTAAAATTCCTCCAGCTGCTGCGGCAAACTGCCCTGGTTCATCCGAATGGATCTCAAAGTCCGAGTAAAGGCCCTTGCTGAACTCTGTAGGTGCCTACCCAAGTAGCGGTACATGTCTTCGAAGTAGTAGTACATTTCGTCGGCTTCAAGCTTTGGTGTTGGATATTCTCGTATATCCGATGAAGGCTCCCTGCCTTCGGCCTCTTTTGTACCAGTAGATTTTGTAACCGCTGAACGGGTTCTTAAATTGTTCATTGCCATTAACTGCAATCGCCTGTTATCGGTCTTGTACACAGGCAATAAGTTCCAAGAGGAGTACCAACTCTTTTTCTGGAGTGTTCTTATCCCAAAAATGCTGAGAATAATGGCACTAACGAATGACACCAGCATTAAACCAACTTTGAACCAATCAATAGCTACAAGAGGTGGGTCGTGCTTGCCTAAACCGAGCAGTACCATGTTGCCTTCCGTGCGTGGTAATACAGGGGAATCCGAAGGACATTCTTGGCCATCTCCTACTACTCGCAGTACCATCTTTGTTCCTTTGTGCTTCATGTGATCAAAGACGTAAACACCAGCCTCAAAATTACTCATAGCTATGGTAGAAGAGTTGCCTGTCAATGCATGCGCTGCAAACTCCCTAATGACTCCAGAATCAAAATGGTCATTGGTGTTCAGCAGCGAGTCTCTGAAATACTTGAAGCCACCAGTCTTATCATTAACGAGGATGGTATCTTCTTCTCTCATACAAACGAGAGGGTCAGGAATTAAAACTTCGGTAGTTTTTTCCTCAAGCTCACGCCGTTGTGTTCCAGAGTCGCTGTTAACTGATGCCCCGAGCTTGCCCGCAATAACACCCTCAGCCGAGATCCGCACCTCTGTGACGTAGCATGCCTCTAGTATCATCGCGACTCCGGGAATTACTTGTGACACTCCTCGAACTTCAGAACCACTCAAGATGGAGCAAGATAGTTGTCCGATAATGCTATCGGCGTCTTTAGAAATAAACCGAAGTAGCTGTACTTCTCGAACGCCACCATTAAAAACCAGGAGAACCTCTGCCAAATACGTGTGCACTTCGTTACTGACATTCATGAAACGCACGTAGAGTGTTTTGGATAATTGCCGGCGGCAATCTACATTGCATGAGACTGACAGTGGAACGGTGTCGTCGCAAGAACAAAGGCCTGTGGAGAGAACAAACGTCCCACCGCCCCGACACTGCTGTTCACAGCTCGTTGAACACTTTCCGCTATCATCTCGAGAGCTGTGAGAAGAGCAAGTTTCAAAGACTTGGGGCTGACAATCGGCTACTCCGTCTGAACTAGAGTCCATTCCCACGGACTCGTAACCCCCCTTGCATATACATTGACCGTCGGATGGTTGGTACACCCTGTTAAAACCGATACAACTACAAGAACTGGAATCGCTGTTTGCAACTGAGCTAGACGAACAGCTTTTGCAGGCCACAGAACCTTCTTGGTTGGAAAAGCTTCCCTCAGGACAAGGGAGACAGTCTACTCTGCTACCCGAGCCCTTCATTCCGTTGAACGTCCCTCGAGGACAAGGCTGAGCAAATTCACTTCCTGCCGGACACCAGTGTCCCCGAGGACATCTGAAGCCTCTGTCTTGGCTAGGTACCATTGGTGTCGAAGTTGTAGTCCCTCCTAAGCACACAAAGCCAGCTTGGCATTGCCTGCAGTGCCCTTGCACACTTATAATCTGTGGGCTTGACTGATTAGCTGGCAGGCAACCTAATGAGGTAGAATTTGGACGGATCTCACTATAGGTTCCCCCAGGGCATTTCCAACATGAATCGTCAATTGTCGTACGTTTCCCGGGACCTGCTGTCCCAATATAACCTTTGGGGCACCTTCGAACGAACGACGATCCGGGTGGGCAGAAGGTGCCGATCCCACACACCACATTCGGAAATTCATTCCCCCAATCACAGGCGAATCCTTCAGGACATGGGAGACCTCTTTCAGATTGAGGAGGACAGTAGGATCCTGCGGGGCAGGTAAGGGGTTGGATAGACCCTAGGGGACAGTATACTCCACCCCCACAAGAAAGAGGGATCACTGTTCCTTCATGCGGGCATGTATGACCTGCTTTGCATTCCGAACAGTCCTCGAAACCATTAGACCCACCTCCAGGTACCTGCCGATAGGTCCCGGGTGGACAGTTCTGGGGCTTTGTGGCTCCCTCGAAGCAAATGGTCCCCGATGGACAAGCAAATTTTGCGCTATTAGAAATGCCTGTTGCATTGCAAAACACACCTGCAGGGCAAGCGATGCAATCTGATAAAGACGACTTGCCGGAGTGTGGATTCATTGTGTAAAAAGGGCATGCCAGCATCTTTCCAGATTTGCAGTAGAACCCAGGTGAGCATGACACCATGGATGAGTTTCCAGTGGAACAGAGAAATCCTGGGGGACATTCTCCACACTCGCTCCTCGAGGCAGCGCCGGTAACCCCAGTAGCCGCTTCAGGAGGACAAGGTATGGTGGTGGAGCTTCCAGATGGGCAATAAAATCCGGAGGGACACAAAAATCCCTTGATAGAGTTAGTTGTATCGGGAACTGGATTCGAATTCCCAAATCTGCAAATATAGCCTGCACTGCAGTTCCCTTGGATGCGTCCTTGATGACAGTATCTCCCTGCCGGGCATTGTTCACAATCAGCGGCTGATGTTAAATTCAAGATAGCGCCAAACGTTCCCGGGGGGCAGAAAAGGCCAAATAGCCCACCAGTTCCCTCGGGGCAATACTGATGAAGTGGACAAGGCAGAGGCAGTGAGCTGCCCAAAGGGCAAGTGCTACCCGGTGGGCATTTTCTGCATGTTTCCTGTGCGACATCAGGATTATATGTTCCAGAAGGGCAACTAATAGGATATTGTGACGCTGATGGACAGTATGTTCCACGAGGGCATGCAAGCCCGTTGCTTTCATTTGGGATAGGCGAGGTATTGCCTCCTGTGCAAACGAAACCTCCGACACAAGGCCCTCCACTAAACACACCACCGTTGCTGGTACAGCCAGTTTGATTATCGTCATGTGGCGGAGCAGCCAGTGCTGAACCGTTTAAGCAGTAAAAGCCTCGTAGACAAGCACCTGTTGGAGATTGTAGGCCAGATGTGCCGCAATACGTTCCTGGCGTGCACTCCTGACATTGACCGACTGAACTTAAGCCCGTAACGTTACTGAACGTCCCTGGAGGGCACAGCAGCGTGCCAGTGACAGGATCCGTAGAAAAGTTAGAGTCTCCGTAGTCGAGAACAGCGGGAGAACCCTGCGGGCAAAAGCTCCCAGCGGGGCATTCCCGAGGCGCTCGAGTGCCAACACCACAGTAGCTCCCAGCGGGGCAGCGTGTACACGTTATACTGCCTTCTGCCGATTGAAACGTCCCACTTGGACAGTTCTCCGGAATACTTGAACCGTTCAAGCAGAACGAGCCAGCTGGGCACAGGAGCGCAGTTTGTACCCCTCCTGTACCTCGAGGACAATAATACCGCTCGGGGCAGACAGGACCTGCGGCAGTCATACCGACGGACGGACACAGTGACCCCGGAGAACACGGCGTACAGCCATTCACGTCCGAGACGCCTTCTCTCTCACCAAAAGTGCCTGTAGGGCACGGTAATGCAGCAATGGCCCCCGCAGGGCAGTACGAGCCACGAGGACAGAGCATTCCGTGTGGAGTCCCACTTTGGTTGGCGATTGTTTGTGGAACTCTGCTATCTGCCCCACCAAAGCACAAAAACCCTGCTTCACATTTCCCCGAAGGAACCGAAAGGCCTTCATTCCCACAATAGTGCCCATATGGACAAGGGACACATTCGGACTCCTCTTCTGCCCCCGTAATATTGAGGAATGTTCCCCTTGGACAGCGTACCCCGCCTGCAAAGCCTTTGGAAGCACCAGGGCAGTACGAACCTTTGGGACACGGCTGCGGTGTAGACATTCCCTCGTTGGGGCATACTGTTCCTGCAGGGCATTCGTCACATGCTGCGCTGCCAGATTTGTTGCTGAAGAGGCCAATGTGGCATTGTTGAAGGGTGCCGTTCAGGCAAAAGTGACCTTTGGGACACAGTGGGAGATTGAGCCCAGAGCCTCGGGGACATAGTCTACCACCAGGACAATAACGTAATGGTTCAAGCATCCCTGGCATTGGGCAGTGTGTGCCTTCAAGACATGGTGTGCAATTGGAGGCCACAGATATACCCACGTGTGAAGAGAATGTCCCCACGGGACATGGTAGTGGCTGCTTGATACCCTTCGGACAGTATTGACCCTGCGGACAAATGTACCCCTCTAGCACTACAGTAACGTTTGCGAACCGTTCAAAACTACAACGGTCCTGACCACAGAGGTTCGATGATAGTATTTGAAGCTGATTGCTCGGTCTAGCGCTGGACGACCCTGTAAGGCACCAGTACCCCTCGTCACAGGAACCAGTCGGACGTGTATTACCATGACCAGAGCAAAATTTCCCTGGTGGGCATTTCTCACATTGTCCCAGAGCAGATAAACCGGTCGCATTGGAGAAGGTCCCCGGAGGGCATTGGAACGCTGTTGCCATAAAGCTTCCAGCTTCGCAAACCCTTCCACGTGGACAAGGTTGTGGAACAATGGTCCCAGCACTATCATCACAAATGTATCCTGACGGACATGCCTTGCAATTACTACTGCCAGTTTTGTCCTGGAAGGTACCTAAAGGACACGAAACGCCAAAACTAGATCCTTCTGGGCAGAAATGCCCTAGTGGACATATCCTCACTCTTGGCGTAGCTCGTTCTGGACCTGTAGCATTAAGACGTCCGCTTCCGGCACAGTACCATCCGGAAGGGCAAGGCAGAACTTCTGCAATGGTTGATAAGGCAGAGTCGTTACAGAATAACCCAGGAGGGCACCAGATGCACGATGAGTTATCGGCCGCTCCCTTAACAGGGTTGAATGTGCCTGCCGGACATGGTGCAGGGAGTGTGGATCCCTCGCGGCAAAAGAATCCAGCCGGACAAACACTATGGCCCCCCAAAGAATTTATTGGTGGATATTTTGACGAGGCACCCTGGAAACAAAATGTGCCAGCCGAGCACAGCCCAGCAGGAGTACCTCCTCCAGTACAGTAATGACCTCCAGGACAAATGAGCGGCTTCGCACTTCCCTCGGGACAAAAGGTACCATTCTGGCAGCGATTTCTTTCTTCGTTGGGGAGTCTAGAACCAAGAGGGCAAAAGAATCCAGCAGTGCAGTTCCCAGTAGGCTCAGTTAATCCAGTCCCGTTACAAAATTTTCCAGGAGAGCAGGCAATACATTGGTCTTTGGAACTATGGTTGCCACTAGGAAGAAAAGTCCCAGCGGGACATGGGAATTCTTGCGCATGAGCAGTACCTTCCGGGCAGTAGTGTCCCGCAGGACACCGGTTGTGGAGTATCGAAGACGATCCCATTGGGCAAAACACGGACGGGGGGCACACACTGCAAGGGACACCTAGGCCCTTATTACCAGCGAACGAGCCTCCGGCACATGGTATCGGAACCTGAGTACCGGCAGGACACCAATGCCC
This sequence comes from Halocafeteria seosinensis, assembly GCA_001687465.1. NCBI lineage: Eukaryota > Bigyra > Bicosoecida > Halocafeteria > Halocafeteria seosinensis. Next base: position 61,293 of record LVLI01000279.1, on the reverse strand, counting down.
TTCGGGGCAAAGGGATCCACCTACTTCGTTGATACAGTTAATCAAGCTGCTGGAGAAACAGCTTGAGTTAGTCAGCCAGCGACATAGTAATTCAACTGGCACGGATGTGTTTGCGATGAAAGAAGAAAACCCTGTGTTTGCGGCAGAACCGTTGAGCATCTCGGGGAAAATTCTCGAAGAAGGTTCAGGCGACTGAGCTCCAAGTTTACACCAGTAGCCTGGAAGGCACAGACCGCTTGGAGACTCAGCTCCCCAGGTTGGACAAAAGTGCCCCGGTGGACACAAAAGGCAATCAGACAATGTTGTCGCTCCAGTTACATTATTCCATGTGCCTGGTGGGCACTTCACGGGTCTCGTGGCACCCATTGGACAGAAAGAACCTGCAGGACATGAACTGCGGCCTTTTCCAACAACTGATCCAAACATGTCGATGGATCCACCACTGCACCAGTAGCCTTGCTTGCATGCACCACTTGGCCTTGCGATGCCGCTAGAATTGCAGAAGGAGCCTCGCAAGCAAGGTTCACAGTCGGTTCGCCGCTTCAAACCAACGTTGAGCCCTAGGGTGCCAACAGGGCAACGTTCATACATACTCACGCCCTCAGGACAGTATGCTCCCAATGGACATTCGACGGGAGATCGAAGGCCACTCTCTGGGCAGTAGAATGCCCCGGGGCAGACGTCACAGGATACTGCGCCGCTGGAGTTTTGATACGTTCCTGGAGGACACGGTGATTGGTAACGGCTTCCCTCGGGGCAAAAAAACCCGGGGGAACATCTTCCATTTACTTGAAGTATTGGAGCACTGAAGTCAATTTCAAATGCATTCGTCCAGGGAGCACACGTTGTGTTTTTCCCTGGTGCTTGGAGACCCAGAGGATCAGGGTCCTTCCGCGTTGCGCCCAACCCGCAGAAGAAACCAGCCTGGCACAATCCTTTCGGTGAAACCGTTCCATTCCTATCACAGTATTGACCAGGGGGGCAGGGGATACAATCACGTTCACTTTCTTTTCTATTAAAAGGTTGGTAAAATCCCAAAGGGCATGGGGTAGGAATTGTGGATCCTGCCGGGCAGAAATTGCCTGCTGGGCACTCTCCACTATTTATTCCGCTGAAGATACTTCCAATCGGGTCCGGTACAGTGGATCCGTCTCGACAGATAAACCCTGCCGAGCAGTTTCCTGTGGGGAGCACCAGGCCGCTACTCTCACAAAATTTACCCGGCAAGCAGCTTATGCAGTTTTCAGATCCGCCTGCCCCATAGTGGGGATTGAAAGAGCCTACAGGACACAATTCCGGAACAACGGTTCCATTAGGACAATATTTTCCCTGTGGACAAATCGAGGGAACAATCGTCGCTCGATCTTGACAATAGTGACGGCTAGGACAAGTCAAGCATTTTTCTCTCCCAGCACTCGGCGAGAATGTCCCTGGTACGCACGGAATCTCACTCCCTGAACCTTTCACGGAAAAGAACCCAGCATGAGACACATGCTGGGTCGGACTTGTAGCGCTTCCGTTGCAATAGTATCCAGGTGAACAGAGACCTGATGGCAAAATGAGACCCGTGGCGTTGCAGAAGGAGCCTGGAGAACAGCGAATACAGCTTGACAAAGACCGTCCCATGTAAACGTTGCGAAATGTTCCAAGGGGGCAAGGAATAGGAAGTGTCGTGCCTACTTCGCAATACGCTCCTTTAGGACAAATTCCAGCGCTCCCATTACCGGCAACGTGCTCTTGCAAGAATGGCTCCGGGGTGATTGAGCCACTCTCGCAGTAGTGGCCATCATGACACCTTCCAGAAACATGCGTAGCGCCGGTAGTATCACAATATTTGCCCCCAAGGCAAAGCATGCAACCGCTGACGGACTTAACACCCAAGCTGGAGCTAAACGTTCCTACAGGACACTTCAGCGGGGAATCCATTCCGCGGGGACAATAATGTCCGGACGGACATATCCGTGGGACAATCGTATCACAAAAATACCCTGCTGGGCATGGCAAGCAGTGCTCAATGCTTGGAAGTTGACTGCTGTTTGTGAAAGTTCCCAGTGGACATGTCTGTTGTGTATTGCTGGTTGATCCTTGAGGGCAAACATATCCATTAAGGCACTTTCCAGTTACTGTTGGGGCCTTGCCACCTGTGCAGTAAGTCCCATGAGGGCAAGGGACACAAGTCGCAAGTCCGCTTGTAGGAGAGTATCTGCCAGGAGGACACTCTTGCTCATGGCGAGTCCCAGGAGGACAGTAAAAACCGAGGGTGCAGTTACGTATCTGTGTAACAGAGTTCCCAACCGTGCCAGCATCGCAATATTTCCCCGATGGACAAGTATTATTGAGCATCGCGGCAGCGCTTGTACCGTTAGTTGGGCAGAAGTGTCCTTTTGGGCAGAGGAAGCATTTTGCTCCTTTTGTTATCCCAAACGTCCCTGGGGGACAGACCGTTGGCTCTGTCTGTAAGCGTACAGCTGACTGCAAGCAGACTGTTCCGGCGGCACAGACCGTGCAATCTGAACTTTCTTTAGCTCCTGCTTGTGAGTGCGTTCCATGGGAACAACTCGACGGAGCAAGAGAGCCGCTTGGGCAATAGGAACCAGCAGGACACAGAGAGCATGTAGAATTATCCGTGGCTCCCTCAACGTTACTGAAGGAACCAGCAGGGCATGCCACTTCAGTTGGCTGCTTGCTTCCCGCTGGGCAGTAGAAACCTTTCGAGCAGGTTCCAGATGGCGAAGCACTGCCGATTCTGCAGAAGGATCCAGCTGGACAAATTGTACATTCTGCAGACGAGCTCAGATTGGTTCGCGAGGTGTAAGTTCCACGGGGACAAGGAAAATCGAACTGGTTTGCTGTTCCACTGGGGCAATAGTGACCACGAGCACAGGGTAGCGGCTTTTTCCCCAAGTAACCTGTTCCACGCTCGCACACTTCTCCCCCCGGGCAAGTTTGACATCCCTGTATATGCTCTAGATTACCTTGCTCTGAAAACGTTCCAAGAGGGCACGCATACTGATCTGGGAATGATGTACCAGGAGGGCAGTAGTGACCTAGGGAACAGCTTGCGTTTGGTAGAATTGTTGCTGTATTGGGACATGCTAATCCAGCGGGACAAGGAAGGCACTGAGTGACAAGCATCGCTCCTTCGGAAGGTTGATAAGTTCCCATGGAGCACGCACTTGGTATGGAAGAGCCTACAGGGCAAAAATGCCCTTTAGGGCAACGTTTGCAAGCAACCGAACTATTTGATCCCTGTATCGGGTTAAATGTCCCCGCTGGACATGCCGTAGACTGACTAGGATGGATAGAATGGTCGCAAAAACTTCCTGATGGACATTCTACAGGAAAGATTTGCCCAGGATTGCTGCAAACATGCCCCACTGGACAGAGCGCGCACTGTTGAATAGAACTTAGGCCGACAGTAGACGCGTAAGTTCCTGAAGGGCAAGGAAATTCATTCGCTGATCTAGTACCTGGAGGACAGTAGTGGCCTTGCGGACACACTCCCCTTCGGATGCCAAGACTAAGATCATCCAGGGTCGATGCTCCAGGCCCTGAGCAGAATTCCCCCGCTGGACATTTGACACAAGCAGATCCAAGTTCGCTTCCACATGCTTGCACGCCGATAGTTCCAGGTGGACATAATGACCCAGTTTGATCCAGTTCTACCCCATTCATATTCTCCAGTGTACCGTGAGAGAAATACATTCCCATTGGAACACGACACTCCGATTCATTTGCGGAAGGAGAGGTACTACCTGCAGAACTGCACTTCTCTTAAAATTATGACATATCGTAATCAAACGAAGAGTCATCAACTCTTACCACAAATTTCCAGGGGAGCATAGGCTACAGGAGTCCATGCCTACAGTGCTCCACGATCCGATAGGGCAAATAATTTCAGCGTCTGCCCTTGGATAAGGGCAATAGTACCCTGCACGACATTCGAAACACTGTTTTTGTCCACCAGGAGACCATGTTCCAGGAGAGCATCTTTCAGGCGAGCGCTCAACACTTGGGCACTGTAGTAGCATGTCAAGAACAGTCGAGCCAAACCTGACATTACTCGTGCCAAAGTCTTACTTGGAATCCGGTCGGACAGGAAAGACAGCCTTCGTCTGGGTCCCTCGTATACTCTCCATCATTACAACGAGAAATCGACAGAAGCGTATTTCCTTTAGTACAGTCGTAGCCGGCCGGACACGTATTACAAACAGCGGAGCCACTTCCAGAGATTTCCCCGATAGCCGAACAGCTCCCGCTGAAACCCGCTTTGAGCGGATCTGAGCATATTTCACCTGCTGGACAAAGCGAACAGGAACTATCATTGAAGAAGAATCCTTGAGGGCAAGCTGTCAACCCATGTCCTGTGGCATCCGGGCACTCAAACCCAACGGGACAATCTATGCACTCTGCCGAGCCCGAAGGTGATAACGTGCCTTCAGGACAAGGTAAGGCCAATGCTAAGATCTTTTGTAGGCAACTATAGCCTACGGGGCACGGGGAACAAGTAGTTGCACCGGCATCGGAAGCGTAGCCTTCTCGACATGGACGGACCACATTCCTAGTGGTATAAGGACACTCTGAATCAAGCATACAGTTATATCCCCAAGGAACCATGAATATTACATACAATTACTAACCATGACCAGCCGGGCAGACGTGACATATTGCTTGATTGCTGAGTGAGTACGTTCCTGCAATGCATGGCAACGGTTCAGACAGAGTACTGTTGGGGCAAGAAAATCCAGGAGGGCAGTCAATGCAACTAAGTCTATCGGATCCGGCAATGGAGCCGCTTAGGCAGGGACGCGGTGGTTGATCGGGGTTTGGACATTCGCTGCCTGCAGTTTTAAAGAACCTGTGGACACATGACGTCTGGTTTGGAGGAAACGTGATTCTATTCATACCGGGAGGACAAACATGGCAACTCGTGGATCCTTGTGAGATAGCCGTGTATCCAGGTGAACATTTCCTTGGGGCCAATGAAGGATCAGGGCATTCGTGTCCAAGTGGACAGGGTAAACAGTTCTGGGACATGTTGGAGGAAAAATGCCCGAGGGGACATGGAAGAGGTGGTTGCGATGTTGATAGACACTGAAATCCCGCTTTACATGGGGAGCACGCTGTCTGATTTCCTAGGGAATAAGTTCCTGTGAGGAGAACAAGACTTTTCGTTGAGATGCTATATTGAACATAGCATGCGTCTTACCTGCTTGACATCGTTCAGGAAGTGTCTTGGCCATTGGACACGCGAATCCCGCTGGACAAGGGAGGCATTTCGTCCAGCCATTGTCAATGGTAATACTGTATTGGCCTACATCGCACGGTCTCGGAAGGTCAGTAGGATCAATGCACTCGAAACCAAGGGCGCAGTTAGTGCATTCAATCGACGCAACAGTTGAGTATGTTCCGTTTGGACACTGTAGAGGGAAAGCAGTACCAAAATTTGGACAAAACTTGCCAATAGGACATAGATCACATTCTGTTCTCTGGCTGTGTGTTGAAGCAAATAACCCAGGAGGGCAGCGCTCCGGAAGGAGGTTTCGGCAATGATACCCAGGCACGCATGGCAGGCATCTCGATTGTTCGAAGTTCGGGAATGTCCCATTCCTACAAAGGTGGCAAGTTGGATCGCCGACCTCTGAGACCCATCCGTGGAAACATCGTTCAGGATTTAATGACGTATCACAACTGTGACCCGCGGGGCAAGGAGCACACTGTCCCATACTGTTGTTTCCTTGTAGTGCTTCCAGTGAAGTCGGACATGCTTCACACAAACTTCTACCACCAGTAGAAAACATGTTTACAGGACAGGGGAGAGGATCGGCATCAGGCCTTAGACATGAGAAACCAGGTGGACAAGGAAAGCATGCATTAGATCCGCCTGAGCTTGTATATGTTCCAGGTGGGCAGTTGCTGCACCCTTTGCTTCCCACCAAACTAAACGTGCCTTTCGGGCATTCAATTGGGGGGTCATTAGGCTGTGGGCAGCTAAAACCAGATGGACATGATATACAAAACCCTGAACAATCAAATACAATGTTTTACAGGATATAATCGGTTACGCAAGAAGCCACTAACCTTGGGCATGCAATGAGTAGGTACCATTGGGGCACAATTCTGTCGAAAAGAGAACCCCGTGAACTAATGATCCTGATAACATTAAGAGACTTCACAAGTTGAGCTACTCACCTGGATGAGCCATCCCTGAAAGACAACTGTGTCCTGCAGGACAGCTGGTGCAAGATGTGTCTCCCATCCCGGAATACTCTCCGTCCTCGCAGAGGAACTTCATCCCAAATTCGCATCTGTATCCAGCCGGGCAAGGACATACCGACGGGGTTGATGTTGCGGTTACAGAAGTTGTAGCAGTCTTTGAAGCTGTTGGTGATTGAGAGGCGGTGTTACTTGGCGTCGATGTCTGCGTAGTTGAAGCCGTGGTGGTTGGAGTAAACGTCGAAGTGGATGTTGCCGAAGAAGTTGCGGACGTGCTCCTCGACGGAGTTGGTGTACGGCTGCTGGAAGGAGTAGCGCTGAGAGTTTGGGAAGCAGTCGGTGAAGAGGACGAGGTGACAGTAGAAGTTACTGTTCCGGTGACTGTGCTGGTCGATGATCCCGTCGGGCTGCTGGACTTGGTAGCTGTAGTGGTTGGAGAGTGAGTCGAACTAGTTGAGGGGGAGGAACTTGCTGTGACCGAACTGGAGACACTCGTAGTAACTGATCCACTAGCCGTGCTAGTGAAAGAAGAGGTTACGGAACAAGATGGAGTGGGGCTTCTTGTTGCGCTCTGTGTGCTTGACGGTGTGAGTGTCGCAGAGACACTTGTAGTTACTGAACCACTAGCCGTGCTAGTGGAAGAAGAAGTCACAGAACGAGATGGCGTGGCGCTTCTTGGTGGGCTCTGTGTGCTGGACGGTGTGGGTGTCCCAGTACTACTTCCTGAGGATGTGCCGGTAGCAGTGGACGTTAAAGATCCTGATGGAGTGGCTGTAGTCGTTGTTGCAGCGCGAAAATAAAGGAGTAGATTGTCGAACTTAAAGTAGAACGTATGAAGGGGGACTTTATAAATGACGTACCTGAAGCGCTTGAAGATGGTGAACCACTCGGTGTTCGTGTAGGAGTTCCAGAGAATGTACTCGTTGCAGTCCCATTGGCGGCAACACCTTGTAATATAGTTGTATCATCTCTTCCATTGGGCAAGAGTGCCAGTAGACAACTGTACATGCCACATAGACAATGAATAGAAGTGGTGAAGGGTGGCAACGTGCTACAAAACACTAAGCGTTTCAAATGCAACACGTACTGTATCCCCAAAATTACCAGGACAATCCGAGCACTCATAGTCCCCTGAAATTGCCCCTATGATGCCCCTTTCTGTTGCTAGGGGAGTATAAATAACCATATAGCTTTCGGCCAAGTGTTTTGAAGTTGGAGATTCCCCGCGAAGTTGTGTTGCTTTCACACGTAGAAACCAAACTCGTAATTGTATATGCTAAATGTTAATAGGAGCAAAAGAATAATAAGAGAATGCATACTATTGATCTGTTGCTACAATACTGCCCAAGTTGAGCGAACTTGAAGTTTCAACACTGGCTTCAAAGGTCCCAGGCTGCCAGCAAGTTGACTTCCACTTGGACCGACTCTCTAAGAACTGTTAGTGGGTTGATATCGAGTGTCAATAGCTTTGTATAGGGTAGGAAGACCCAACTGAACTAAACTAATAAAGCGAGACAACAAACAGGGATGAAGCTGTTTTCCCTCATCTTTACGAAGGGCCGAGATCGTTTCACGAAGCAAATCGTCGCCAAATTTTTTGAACATGTGTCTCAAGTCACCGGGGACGTCGTTTGTGTGATCGTCCAGCCAAATTGCTTTGTATGACTCGGTATTCGGAGGGAGACGGTGAAACAAAATTCGTGGAAGTCTCACGGGATATTCCGACGGAATCTGTAGAAGCATCTGGACCACTTCCGAGTCAAGGCGATATGCGATACGCACATACTTCGGCCGGGCAAATCTCCAATCCACAAATTTATTGTTGGAGGCGGAATTAATCAAATGTTCAATCATACCCTTTGACACTTGCAAGGTGGGATCTGCTGCTGCTTCTTCGTTTTCGTTGTCTGCCACGACATGTTTTTCTTCCTCGTCACTTACATGGATGCTAGTTGTGCCACCATAGTTACTGAGAGCTAACTCAGATGCTGCAGTCTCAACAGAATGAACAAACGACAACAGCCTGGCTCCTATGTCTCGTCTCTTCTCGTTGAAGTCAAATTTGGAGCTAAAGTAATCATCAAGAGTTGTCATGCTCTCTAACGTTCCAGGGTATTTATCTTCCGTGTTGAAGAAAATATCACTGCCTTTGCTCACTAAGCAAAAATCGACCATTTCGGCAGAGCCTACGGCACCGGCTCTAGCGAAAGTCGAATTGTCGCTGCTTTGTCGATTTTCCGGTTCCCATGAATTTCTTTGTGTAAATACATTAAAGGGGATTATCGGATCTGCCAAAGTCGTCTTCGCTCCTACACGCTTGGTCAGCTGATTACACTCTTTCTCGAAGAAGTCGGAGTTGATATTTCGCCAGATCATACGGTGTAGTACGTCAAGCGTAGATGCCATCACGATGTCTTCTGTGGCGTCCCCAGTTTTTGCCGAATAAATACCGCACAGCCACTGCGCCCAGTGAAAGGGGCGAGCCCGAATCTCGTCCGGAAACGTCAAAAGTTCATTCAGGTGCGACGTTCCATCTTGCCCTAGCACACGGTGCAGCAGTGTCGGTGTTTCGATACCACTGTCGCCTGGGTATAAATTGCTCAGCTTTGAGTTAGTGGATGAATCGAGACATTCCACAGTGACAACTTCAAGGGCGGGTAGATACTGGAACCGAATTCTCTCCGCCAGATAGCTTGCATCACTAGTTCTACATTTAATTTGTACAACAACGCATTTTTCAGCCGGTTTAAACAGGCTCTGGAAATCGACCAGGGACTCCTCAGTTGGACCGTTCTCGTCTCCAAGCTCCATCTCCGGGCTATGTGACAAAGTACTCTTGGGAAGACTGCTATTGCCATTACTCTCCTGAGCATGCGACTGATGCTGCATCTTTCGTCTTTTCCTAGGAAAGTTGTTTGCAGCACTATCCGATTCATTTGTGCGTTTATTCAAAAATGGTGAAAACTGAGTAGGCTTTTTCTGAATCGTAGCAGTGGAGGAGTCTTGAATATCCACAGACATCGAAAAATCCTGGATGTACCTCTTGAGGCTCTCCATTATTTTATCGACCACTCGTTTCACATCAGGGACCCCATAATTCATATATTGGCTCAGTTGTTGCTTTGCGTGTTCCATTTGACGGAAGAGAACGAATAGCGGCCGGGGAAGACTCTTCACTTGTCCCGCCTGAGCAATCGCTTGGGTTGATTCCATTCCTAGTTGCTTTTGTAGATTTAGCGTAGCTTGTTCGACTTTTTCGATTTCCTCGGGAAGAGAACTGATCAGTTGGTTTTTCTCTTCCAGTTGTTTCTCTACTTCACTCTTCACCCCCTTTGTATGTGTAATTTTCTCCTCCATAGCTTGTCGTAACTCCAGTTCATGCTGTAGACGTTCAATTAACATCTTATGCTTCTTCTGGAAGTCCTCCAGTTGTTTGACTTGCTCCTTTGTTTCCGGTTTGGCTTGGAGCATTTCCTTCTCAGATACAAGATCCGTGTTTTCAAAGTAAGGCATTGGGAACTCTGTGCATTTTCTAATTTCCCCATGCAGGTGAGCTTCTTCATACTGTAGATTTTCAAGCTGCAGTTCGCAGTCATCCGTATACTGCTTCTCATCACCAACATTCTCTCGCTGGGCTTCGTTTTCCATCAAAATATCTCGATTAATCTGCTTTAGTTTCGAGAAGAGCCGTATCCCATGAGATGCCTCCTTAGCGATAGACTCCTGTAATTTCACGCACCACTAGCATTCAGTTGTAAGGAAGAAATGGAAGCATGAGAAAACATAAAACTTACCTGAGAAGCGCCCTTCGGCTGCTGTTTCAGCTTATAAAGCTGTCGAGCATTGTCTCGGATCTGCTGCAGACACTCCTTTATCGCCTTTCCTTTGCCCTCTTCTTCAGTCTTCCCTCCAGGGGATGCTTTATCCCCGTTGGAAGACTTTTTTCCCCGTGTACTCTTACTCATCGTACTATTATCGCGTTAAATGAGCCTAATATCGTCCCCAAATGAGCCTAATATCGTCCCCAAACCTGTTCTGCCTCTACTGCAGGGCATAAGGTGGCTGCTGCAGGCGACAATCTTTCCTTCGTCTTAATATCCGGCAACGAATTTAGATCCTTTCGTAAAGCAAACGAGGCAATGTAAGAGCTGTTGGCCGCTCGCTTTACCTCTGATGGTAGAAGATATGGTAAAAAGCCATATAACTGCGCTTCCAAATTTCCAGTCTTCACACGAATTCAGTGTGTGTTGATTCCTTACACAAATGAATGAACACCTCCGGGCACAAATATCACGCTTATTAGTAAAATTGATAACACATCTCTTCTTCAGCGATTCTCTGGTGTACCAGTGGTGTTCTAAATACCAGAGGTAACCAGATACGGGCGTTGGAAATCTAACCACGTTGCAGGCGAACTTCACAAAACGTAGGCAGTATTGTTATGGCGCGCTGAATCGCCAAAAGTCTGTGTTTGTAGCCGGTTGTCACATTACTCGGCAGCTGCCGCGAAGATAGAATTCCCTTCTGGAACCAATCTACAGTCAATACTACTTGGACACGAATTAGTGAAAGGAGTGTTGGATAAACTTGAGCATTTCTTTGCAGTTTGTTGAAGTCGACTCCTGCAGCAAACTGAAAACCTAAATAATGTCGGGCTCATCTGACTTATTAGACATTGTCTCAGGGCAACTGGAAACAGGATACAAGAAGAGTCTCTCAATCGACGAAACTACGCAGACGTTTCTTGATAGGTAAGAGCGAATGGCACAAGTTGCACTAACGTCTGCAGTACCGTAATTCGTGGCGACTCAAGCACCTACAGGCTGACAATACATACGACACCGAAGGCAGAACTAAAGCGCTCTCTCGCTGTATCAGCTCCAAATCAAGAATCTTGGAAAGTACAGCTGGGGAATCAGGAAAAAGACAGGCTGTTCAAGGTATGCCTGAAGTTGGGTCCAGCGGTGTTCCCTCCTGTTACTCGGCAACATTGGTTGTGGTGCTCCGTGTGCAGCTCCAGTTATTGAAAGGCTTATCGCGGCACTTATATCAGTGTCCCCCTGTTAACCCTAGAATGTAAGCCGTTGAAAGACACTCGTACCATGAGTAGGTTGCACTATGACTTTCATAAAACTGATCGCGCAGTATATTTAGGCGATGTTGCACGATTCTGTTCGGGGGATTTATGCAAGGAGGGCTTGTACATTTCTTTTCGCCTACCTCTGAAGTAGTATCAAAAATGATCGAGATCCTGTGCAATCTCGTGTATACTTCTGATAAAACGTCCAAAGAAAAGTTCTTGATCAACATTCAGACAGATAGGAATGATAAAAAACTCGAAAAGCTATTCAAGATCCGTTTAGCGGAAATACCGAGAAGCTCGTTTGTAAAAAGCGACATAGAGCTCATACTCGAGTAAGTCACGTGGAGAATGTCAGCGCCGGGTTTCGTGTTATGTGTGGTTTGTAAAATGCAGTTTAAGGCTTAACATTCCAAGATCAATTCTGGAGAGTACGCCATGGTATAAATCGCCGAAGGACCATGTCCAACAAGCCCGTTCCGCGACTCGCAGCAAAGCACAACAAAACGAGCTTACTGCAGTGAAAGCAACCAAAGCCAGAGAAAAGCAATACCAGCATGCTTTGCGCCAACAAGCGCTCAAAGGTTCTCCACTGCGAGGGGCAGCTTCAGCGTCAATCAACCACTCTTCCTCGAAACAACGTCGTCATCCAAACGGGGTGTCTGTAACGGGGGGAAGATTAGAAGAAAAGGGTAATCCTCCTTCGAAACCTCGCCGTGGGAAAGAAAATCGCAGCAAGCATTTAATAATAAGAAGTGACCATGACTTATCTATGTACGACGTAGGTTTGCAAACAAGGTCAGCATGGGAAAATTTCCCGCCGAGTCGAAGAAACAAAACCCCCGCACACCACAAAAAGGGAAGATCAAGCAGTACTTCCAAGAGGCTGCAGTCAGCTAATGAGAGTTACTTTCCAAGCAAGAGTCAGGAATTGCCCTCAAGCAAAGAAGAAACTGCCGGAAGGATGAATAGGGTGAAGTCTAGGGGTTCTCCAAAAAAGCACCGAACGCCCAGTAAGCAAAGCAGACAGCGAGAAAAGCTAAATGACACTGATTCAGAGAAGCCAATAAAAAGTGAGATTGACTTTCCTACCCAAATAGACCTCACACTAGAAAGACTCCGCCGTCGATTGAATAACGACATTAGGTATGGGGTCACGAGGCGCAAAGAACCAGAAGAAACCACAACCTTGGAAGACAGTAAATGCGGTACGGAAGCAGCTTCCAAGGAAGTGACTCCATTACAGAAGATAGGCGAGCAGTTCACGTCTTCTAGCTCGAGATCTCCAGCTGAACCGCCTCTAGAGCAAGTCGTAGCGTATAAACATGGAACAAATCAGAACACAGGAGAGCAGTTCACGTCTTCTAGCTCGAGATCTCCAGCTGAGCCGCCCCTAGAGCAAGTCGAAGCGGATAACCATGAAACAAATCAAGCAGAACACAGTTCCTTAAACACAGCTCCGACAATTGGGGACGCAAGAGCAGTAAGCACTTTGGAACATCTGCATAGTCAACGCTCACTAGAAGCCGTAGCAAGCTCCGACCAAGAAGAAACTTATGAGTTGCGAGAAGCGAGAGAATGCATCCCAGAAGATCAAACCTTATCAGCGCCCGCCGAAGACGAAATACCACGAGTAGTAGAAGAGTGGACTATACATAGTAGCACAAATGAATCGTCTGGCGATAGAAAGCAGGCTAATCAATCTTTCTCTCTACCAGCTCGACCGAAAACAGTTTCTCGGTTCAGCAGGCAAAAGTCTTTCCATGTTTCGAGCAGTTCAGCCTTTCGGCCTGTTTCAGCAGGAAACGTGTAGCTTGGCAGGACAGCTGGAAATATCAGGGGCAGAGATTATTCTTGGTTTTGACAGCGCACACACTGGCATTCAAAGTCATAGTGTCTGCGGAAAACAGACGAGATGAATACGGCTCGTCAGAAGACAGAGGAATGTTCGTCGCATCTACTATACCTTAGCTCATTCTGCCGTTCTGCATAGGAACCGTGTTCGTCGACATAGCAGATCAGCACCTCTTCGTCTTCGTTTACCGTCTTCACTGCTTGCACAAACGCCAGACGGCTCCCCGCGGAATAGCTAACACTGCAGTAGCAAACATGAGGAGTACAAGTATCGATGAACTCCATTTCGCAGCGTATCACGGACCTAGCGTTTGGAATACAGCTGTGGTTGATACAACAGGTTAGAGGCATTATGCAGGTTCCATCGCAGTGTGGTATAACCTCCGCAATTGTGTGTGCGTTTAATTCTTCTGGGAGGGTAGTGCATGCCTTCGCCCATGCGATCGCCGTATCTGCGTTGCTTGTAGTTCTATGACGGTGAGGTTCCTCGTCATCTTCGACCGCAGCCGAGTCCGTTTCCTCGTCCTCGTCCTCGTCATCATCCTCTTCCTCATCTTCATCATCCAAGAAAGACCGAGCTTTTTCGGCAAGCGCTATAGATTTCAAGGCTTCCAGTAGCGTGGCGGAAGATTTATCTTGTTTCTTCTGAACAACATATGCACACATGAGCAGATCTCTGAGAGGGTTATCTATTTCGACGCTGATGTTGTTGAGTTCGAACGCCCCGATGAGGTTAGCGAAGGTATCCAAGTTAAATAACTTGAACTTGTCTTCACCATCCGGTGTTGGCAAATCCTCAGGGGCAGAAGAGACCAAAATAGAGTGGAGAATATGCAGAGACTCCAGCATCGACTCGCGAACAGATGAGACAACCTGCGCAGGATGCTCAAATAAGTCGATAAATACTGGAGGTCACGACCTAATAGCGTCATCAAAATACTTACTTCTTCCGGTTCAATGTCCTTGTCTTCTTTCTCTGCCGGGTCCATAGCTTGCAGTACTACCTGTGAATGCCAACCAAGATCCACTTGCCAAGTTAACAGTGAGATGCTGAACGGCACACTTACTTCCCACCATGGTCGCTGATGAAACGCCAGTAAAGGGAGCATAGCTTCATCCATATTCTTGCCGTTGTCTCGCCAGCGAGAAAGAATGTTCGCGTATATCTTACCGGCCAGTTTGAAGATTTCATTCGTTGCCTCAGCCTGTCGGTTGAATAGATGGACTAAGTTCAAAGAGGTAAGCTCTGGATCTACACCGTCGGGGATATGCTTATCTACTGCACAACTGTCTTGAACTTCGGGAAGGCCTCCAAAGAGCAGCGTCTTGGTCACTTCTTCCTCTGCAGTGAAGTGAATGGTTTGGAATCCAACTATCACAACTAAGGACCAACAGGTACTCTTACCAGATAAACTGTAGGCTTGAGGACATAGTTGGCGGTGGTACTCTTTCCACGCTTTACCTCGGCATTCCGTAGAGCAGTACAGAGTTCCACAACCAAACTGGCATTTGCATTGGGACGTGCAAAATTCCATCATCTCGGGATCTTGTAGAAGGTCTACAGGGAATTTGAAATCCTCGTCTAGAAGAGAGACCGAATTGGGAGCTTCCTCTCCCTCTTGCATAGAAGGACTACGAACCGTAGTGAGTTTCCGAATTTGGCTTTCAGCATCTCCTAGAATTTTGTGGCACTGTAGAATCCATCCGCGTGGCACAAACGGTAATTCCACAACGTTCGTACTTTTCTTTCGCGAGTGTTACCTACCCGTTCGCATGAATCTATACGTTCCTGCAAACCATGATCGAAGCACAAAAATAAGTTGTCGTTTGTAGTTCCCTTGCACTTGTTGCTGAGGAAGTTGGCACTTACCTGACTCGTTCGGTGGCGCATAGACATCCATGGCTCATTCGTCAAGATCGTTTCACCTTGCTCAATGCGTCGCGTCGCGTATACCGACTTTTGCCTGGTTTGGGGATCGATGACAACATTGATAGGGCTCTGATTCTTCTCTAAAAGGCTTTGATAGTACTGTGTCAGTACCTCCACACTCGGTTGAGGCGGTTTCTCATGCTTCAAGTACACTTCATACGACGCGGAAACGTCATGAGACGCATGTCCAGACTCTCCCGTAGCAGCAGCAGCCATTATTGCGTCCTGGAGTCCAAACACTGGGAGCAAACAACTAACAACCCCACCTGTATAACTTTGTGAAGGTTAGGAAGCCTCTACACTGTCTACAGTATCGGATCCTCGTTGTAGTGATGCTGCACTACATACCTTGGTGTCCCGGCGTTGATTCTCAGCGCATCAACGTTATACAAAACAGCTTGGTCATCATCGGCTTCCGAAAGTTGCCCATATCTCCCTATTTTCTCAACGAACAGGGTTCCTGAACTTCCTGCTATGTGCATCTTCACAAAGCCGTCATCTAATGGCAGTGCCTAACAAGCGCAAAGAAGTTCTGAAGCATTGCTGTTCATACGGATTGAATCTTTATTTAATTTCCCCTTGGCTTATCTCCATGTGACGCGTGTCGTCAGTCTTGCTTGCACAGGAGAACATGGCAGCAGCCGCAGCACTGCTCCCCGTTGGTCAACTTCCGCTAACTGTCACATGTGTGCGCAAAGTTTGCGCCGCAAACTGGCGGCAGTCGGGAGCTAGAGTCTGTAGCTGTGATGTGATGAAACATCACTAGCTTCATAAAGTTTGTAATCCCGGATGATGGTGCAATTGGACGCATAACAGCTATAAATCTTCCTGCTACTGGTGTTTTTTTACACATATCGACTCTACACTACATTGTACGTCTGCGGAGTTGTCAAGTTGGTCAACCAATGTGGGTGTGTAACGATTATTGATACCCCACCTCCTGACCTATGGAATAGTCAGAGGCTTATCTGTACGGCTCCACGGATACTCAGATGCCCATAGTGGCAGCGAGGCGGCAACGCACGTCCGTTAGTTCGGCGAGCCTAAGTTCAGCACGCTGAGGTGTGAAGCTAGTGAAGAAGCGAGGAACGCCTTTGCTGAATGCATAACTGTCACGAGAGTAGTCGTTCATGAGCAAGACGCAGGGACTGATCGGACAAGGGAAAGAGGGTTATGAATCTGTATACTAGTATACCAGGGTGTGAGATGCTTTACGAAGAGCGAGATCTCAAGCATCGTCACTATGAGTTTATTTAATTGCCGCAAAGCCAATTGTGGCATGCCAATTTTGAGCGATGCAGAGGAACATCCAGTCAGTCAGTCACTGAAGGCACGCTGCTACGACAACAATGCAATATTCTTCGTTGCCCAGTACTCGCCACGTGATTTTCCAGTGAATTTTCCATACCTCCCACCACAATAAGATCTCCTCCATTCTCCTTATTAACAAACCATACAGTATAGTTAATGATACCGGAAACCGGGCGAAACATCAGCGGCAAGTTATGCAAAGAGAGAGCTGCTCGATTTCATTCATCGTCTAAACCGGGGGCGGTCTTCGTTGTTGACCACTGGACACCCAGTTAACCAATCGGTTTATACTGGGGTTATCAAAGAGTGGCCCTATGTAAGGCACCTGCTGTACGAATCCAATAACATAAGGTAGGAATCTGCATCCGAGAATCAACGATATATCAGAGACTTAACACAACACGTGGCCTTCAACGCTGAGGCGGTGGACGTACACTCCAAACATTTCAATGATTCCTATCATCTCAATGATCATTCCGATCACCGCCCACTTTATCAATACAAGGAATACTCCTATGAAGAAGCATATTATCCCTCTCCTGCGTTCTTTCCGACGTACAGGATTAAAGAAGTTTAACGCCTGCAAACCACTTTCACAAAGTTATCTCCAATCGAGTAAACCAACCATGGCAGCAGTGTACATACCTGTCTAAAGCCAACTAAGAATGGAATACTAGAGATAAATAGAATATTGCCAATGGCTAACAGCCCTGTATCAAAGAATAATATCACGCCCAATAACAGAAAGAGTAAGCCTAAGGAGGCTAACAGCATCCCGATTTTACGATTATCCGTCAAGCTCAGCATTGTTCAATTGCTGTGATAGGGTATCAAGCTGCTACATCGATAGTTGCACGTCACCGACATGCAAGCAGTCAACGAACATACAAGGCCGCGAGAGGGGGAACTTCTATCATGAAATAGAGTCGACGGAAAGTTTGCCCTATTCGACGCGCGGCTGGAATTTAATACCGCTAAGCCGGTAAGGAATCGCAGACTTATAATTTAAGTGGCTTAGCCAATGCGAGATAGAATGTTGATATTTATACCTGATCAAAAAAAACACCGAGAAAAAAGAGGACTTTGTGTACTCGAACGACTTCACTTGTCGCCATTGATGAAAGACCATCCAATAGAATCCCAAAAATCGCAAGCATTTTCGAAAGGTGCAACACGAATCTCGTTGCGTGGAGTTTGGAAGTACATCGAAGTCTCTTCTTCAATAGCACTTGACTTGTACTGCTGCCACTGGAGTGGCTCGCTAGGGGCGGATCCCGGATTGTACTTGCGGGCGAAGTTTCCCGCGTATTCGCTCATCGCGCTAGCTAAGACGAATTCTTCCGCGGTGTAGTTAAATCCGTAAGGAGTCAATTCAGGTTTAAACCAGTAGGGAAGGTCTTCGCCGTGACAGACGTTATCCCAACACATTGTGGAGGTATTTCCCCACATTTGCTTCGAAAAACTGGAGAGGTGATTGAAATGATACATCCAGACATTCTCACCGGTATTGTTCCAAAGACCTTGCATTGCATGCCTTACAGGGCATCGAAACAGGGCATCAGTGGCAATATGAGAAATTACAGGGCGGGTATCATTTACCATAGAAGAGGGTATAGGATACTGCTGCTTGATTCTCTCGAGGTTGTTTGCGCCAAAAATCAAAGAACACAGAATGTCGAATAATATTTCGGGAACTGAAAACTTAAAACCGGAATAAACGAATAGCCATCCTTCAGAGTGAACTGCGCCACTAAATACAGGCTTTCCTTGAGTGTAACTGCTGTGGGCCAAACCGAAGATGGGCTGGAGCGGACATTCTGTCGAGCCCACTATGGGGCTCCAAGGGCTAAACACATACAACAAGTTGTCCAACTGAGCGGTAAAGTCAGAACGCGCTTTGGCGTCACCTTCCAATAGTTTCGCAGGGGTTTGAGTTCGGAAGCAAGTCTCTATTTCCTTGATCGGGGTAGAATCATTACCACATCCGATCTTCGAAGCAATGAGCCTGCCCCACTTAGCAGCGTCATGACTTGGCCTGAAGGGCAGCCCCATAGGTTCCGATATCATCATGGCGGCGTCAAAATACGGATCACTAATGGGTGACACAAGATGTGTGGCCACTGACTGTGCTCCCGCTGATTGACCCATAATAGTTGTTTGGGAACTGCTTCCTCCGAAGTAACTTATGTAGTTTCTAACCCATCTCATTGCCATTCGCTGGTCTTGGATACCGAAATTACCATTGATAGAAGAAGGAGAGCCGCTTCCCGTGTAGAGGAATCCTAACGCGTTTAGACGGTAGTTTATTGTGACGACAATAATATTGGAAGTATTGGCAAGATGTATCCCATCGTACAAAGGTCCTCCACCGTAACCGTCCTTAAAGTTCCCTCCATGAATAAAACTGCATAAAATTGTTACTCATATCAACGATATACGGTGTCTTGACAGTCCCGAGTTGCTTACAGTAAGACCGGCAATGGCTCCGTGATCGTTTCCAGTCTTGGCGTAAAGACATTCAGAAACAGACAGTCTTCTGAAAACACAAAAAAAAATTGACAATTGTAGTCAAGGCTATCCCCTGCTATCTACATATGGGGTATAGCGGCAGAATCATGCCTGCTTCTTACCTGAGGTCGTCTTCGGGCATGCTAACGGAGGTTCCCCGCAATCTTGAATACATCCGGGAGGATCTGACCGCAAGGAGACGGAACAATACAATAAGATTCTGGAAAGCTCTGATCTCCGTTCGTAACTAACCTTGGGTTGCATTCACTACACTTGGCTTCCAGGATTTAACCATCAGCGGCGATTGCCATCTCAACTCGCCTACCGGAGGCTCCGCATACGGAATCGTTCGGAACCGGCGTCCCTTGGAGAGCACCTCACCCTGTATATCCCCAAGAGGTGTTTTTACTACTGATGGATCATCCTTGTACATCAAACGGCGAATATCAATCCGCTTCTGCTCCGGTTTCCGTTTGGCCTGAGCGGGGCGGAGTGCCGAACGGATACGACTCTCGTCAAACACCGATGATGCAGGGCTTGTGGATGCCTGTACGCATATGAGAGTATAAACAGTCATACATAAAATGAATATAATTTCTTGATCCCTCATATTGCTTTCCGTGGCAGTGGTTATAGCAGAGGACGTCGATAGGCACGAGTGTCGGAAGAGGTGCCCTTGGAGGACGAGGCTGATGTCGACTCTGAGCAGCGTAAGGATACAGCTAATAGAGCTCAACGACCAGCTTCATTTAACAAAACAAAGATAAATAGGGAAGATCTGAATTGTATGTATCTTTGAATGCAAATCAATCGTGCAGCACGCATATGACGAAGGTCCCGGTGCCCGGGAAGATTCGCCGCACTCTTCAAGTTCCCGTAGCAGCCTACTAGCAGGGCAGTTGGACAACTTGTCGGCCAGTTTTCGTGGGTCATTCGTTTTACTTTAGCTTGGCGACCAATATTTTTATTTAGTGCTGCAGACTATTGAATGCACACTACTGCCAGTACAATGTAGTCACACTTTAGTCTGCTGGGAATTTCTCGAGAAGCAGGTTGCAGTTCGCAGCTATTACGGAGGCTCCCAAACTTTCTAGAAGTATGATGAGGCCCATCATGAGGGTAGATATGATGCAGTGTATTCCATTATTTCCTGGAAGAAGGAATGTTACGTTACTTAGGTTCTATAAATTACGAACTCAAACGCAAAAAAAATGCTCCCACTGGGGCTCGAACCCAGGACCTTAGCGTTATTAGCACTACGCTCTAACCAACTGAGCTACGGGAGCCTTGCCAATCCGAAGATTGTGGGGGAATAAGGAGGGCTATTATACCTATAATACACAGCGAGATCCTTAGCACCATATGAGCAATTGAAGCCAAGCTCGGCATTATGAAATGGTCGCTGACGAGTCGCTGTCCGTCACACTGTCACTACAGAACCACCTACTGTGTCTTTTTGGTTGAATTGGAAGCTTATCACTGTGTGAATGCTGCCTTTGCGAACCCCAGATGCAAACATCGCTGAAACCCGTGTCGGTGTTGCTCCAGGAGTTGGTTCAAGGTGGAGATGTCGGGCCAAGAGGCGTATAACGGGCCTTCAGGACACCAGTTTCCTCGTCAAAATGAAGGATCAAGTGGGGGATATCCTATTCCGCCGCCTTATCAGAATCAGTATGGAATGGCGAATCCCAGTATGCCGTCTGCCCAGTTTGTGACGCCAAACTACCACTACCAGCAGAATATAATGATGCCTCATCAGTTTCAACAACCTCAGGCAGGGATACAGATGCCTCCCCAAATGCAACATCCCCGAGTGTTTGCTCCACCACCGGGCATGCAGCAGCAGCCGTACGGACACATGTCGACACTAGCAGGACAGGCTTATGCTGCTGCGGCTCAGCAGCAACAAATGCAGGCGCAGCAAGCATACCTAAATGGACAACAGGCATTGGCAAAGTATAAGAATCCTGCTTATTTTCAGCGCACAGAGGGTTCCTCAGGACAGTATCCTGTGATGCAGAATTTAGGAAGACAGCCTGCAGTTCCTTCTTCGGGTGCAGCGAGTTCTTCGACACCAGCGTCCAGCAATGGAAGGCAACAAGAGACTGTGCAACACCGTGGCGACGGACAAAGGTTTCGCAATAATCAGGAGCGCCGAAACCGCGAAAATCAAGAAAAGACCCGCAAGTCCTCTGTTTCTGGTAGGGGAAAGGCTACTCAAAATGGGAAAGGGAGTGCGCAGAAGAAGGGCTTTCCGAAGGGACTACTTGAACTCATTCCACCCAAATATCAAAGTAATTAGTATTCGCGCGTATTACACTCATTTCTGGCACTTTAAGCCTTTATGTTGATCCTGTTTTTTATACAATACAGAGATGACAGCCATGGTGGGGAGTGACCCCGAAGATATTAAAAAATGGATCGAGTCGCGCAGGAAGCACTATCCTACTTCGGAAAACATCCAGAAAAAGGTAAAACAAATGAGGAATGGTTTTGTAATACTTCTTTTCCGCTCATTTAGATAACTTGCTAGTGTCGCTCCGCATGCAGAAAGAAGAACAGGAAAAGCGTTTGAGGAGCGGCGAACCAGTTTACGACTCTAGTGGCAAATTAAAGCACAACAGGAGGGATGTAAAGCAGCTTAGGATGGAGGAACAATCATACGCGACGAGTGAGCAAAACTCAGATTCTCGTCTGAAACGTCGTAAAGTTGAAACAGAACCAGACGAGGATAGTCAACCCGAAGACGATAGTCTGGCCGCTTTAGCTTCCGCGTACGATAGTGATGCCGACTCTCAACAGTCGGAGGGGAAGCTGGCATGTGGTACAGGCAGTAGCCATACTTCCGCGAGGGAGCTTGTAGGAGAGCCCACTGGGAAGCCTTTTTGCAGGAACTTTGGTAAGGGGAAATGTAAACGTGGAGATCGGTGCTCTTTCTCCCATAACCCCGCTGATCGAGCACAACAATTACAAGGCGGCCAGAAAAAGAAGGGTAACCACGTGAAACAGCCGAAGCGGGACAATCGAAATCAACAGAATTTTAGGCAGTCCTTATTGAGTAAGGTACTTGAAAAGGATATTCATAGGGAAAATAGTGTGATACTGCAGTGCTTCCGCTTCTTTCGACAAAATAACTTCTTGGAAGATACCTAATGCTGTTTTGAATCAACACCAAATAGCAACCGACACGTACATGCTGACTGCGTTGTTGCAACATTTGATTTCCTCCACTGGAGGCTTATTCGTCTTCATAGCATATCATACAACCTTGGCGTACTATTCTCTTGACCCTCAGTTCCTACTGCTCCTTGATGTTCAAAGCGAGCAATTTTTTCGTTCACTCCACCTATGCTTTTTGGCAGCCTCTCTCGACGGTACAGCACATGCATAGTGCAGCTTCCAAATGATCTGTTTCCAAGGTTATTGGGATCCCGCTTAACTCTATGGTGTATGGGCTTGTTGTTGTGGAAGGAAAATGGAGAAGAATAAAACAAAAAAGCCTGCCCCAGTAGAAGCTGGTGGTACCTCCTCTTCATCGCATCAGAGTGCTCGAACTAGTGGTTCAGCAAACACCAAGAAGCCATCCCATGCTTCTACATCTACGTCTGCGTCAACCGCTACGAACACAGCAGCTGTAAAAGATGCAACGAGTGGGAAAAACAGGAAGAATCAGCAACAAAAACGTAAGAAGAATTCAACTCATCACCATTCATCTTCCTCTTCTAATGCCAAGAAAAAGCAGGAAGCTGAAGAAGCAGCCGCCGCCGCTGCCGCTGAAGAGGAGGAGCGCAAGCGGCAGCAAGAAGAAGAGGAGAAAAAGGAGACAATCGCTGCAGCAGAGCATCACATTCAACAGCTTCACATGATTGCGGCCTCGAGACAGAAGCAGTGGAAGTCTATGGACCCCGATAATGTCACCAAGATACGAAGTAAGGCGAAAAGTCAAATGAAAAGCGATGTCAAAAAATCACTGGCTCTCGTAAAGCGAATTGGGAGTATGAGCACGTCATTGGATAAAATTCAATCTTTGCTGAAAGACATTGCAACGATTAACCTTAGTAGATACTCTTCCGAAATCGCGGTAGCTTTGATTGATCCACGAATGCGCTCTGCTGATGTTCCTGTGGTTGCTGGCATTGCTGGTGCCATGCATCAGAGATACCCGGGATTTCTGCCAACGATGTTGAAGCATCTATTCGACTCCTTGAAGACGTGCCTGGGGGTAATGTTGTCGAGCTCCTCGTCATCGTCG
Organism: Halocafeteria seosinensis; assembly: GCA_001687465.1. NCBI lineage: Eukaryota > Bigyra > Bicosoecida > Halocafeteria > Halocafeteria seosinensis. The sequence goes on along the minus strand of LVLI01000279.1, from coordinate 38,142 downwards.
TCTTCCGGCAACCAAACTGGGTCCTCTTCTATATCTACCGAAAATTCATCAATCTTACAGCAAGCATCCGAGGTACTTAAGCAGGCCAAGAGTAGGGTTGAGAAGATTGCAAACAAGGAGAATGACATTGATACCTTAGCTGCTGACGATCTTGGGATGGGCTTAGGAGACTTAGGTGACATGGGAATGGGTGCCGGTGCATCCTTGTCTGGTAGTGCAAAACGAAGCAGTTCTAGTGCCAAAGACCATGGAAGTGGTGACGGGAAGTCTGGGGAAATGACACCAAAAGCAGCCCAAACAAGATGCAGGGTACTGCTTATCCTTCTCTCTGAATTATACCTGTGCGGAATTTGGAGAGACGAACAAACCTTAATGGATATATTAAACGCCCTTGTCTCCGATCAGGAGTTTAATCCGACACCAACCCACAATCAAGAAGATGGTGGACCTCAAACAGATACTCCGACTAACGGCGCTGCAGCTGAAGTCGTCGAGGCGGGAAACGTCAAAAGAACAGATGAAGGTGTTGCTACTGAAGACAGTGGTGAGAAGAGCCTTAGCTCTGTTTTCATGGATGCGGTGGAAACCCGGACCGTGAGTGTGGATTCTGTCCCCAAGAGATCCTACCGACGTGCTGCCGTAATTCTTCCGCTGGTAGTGCCTGTTTTAAAGCATGTGTCCTACGGTCACCTGATCGATTTTGATAACTACACTAATTCGGGGGATAGTACTGGTAGGGCTGGCACTAGCAGTGGAGCCATACCTCTCTCACAGTATCTTCTAGGTCGTTTCCCTCAGCAGTACCGATCTTATCTCTCGCAACTGCCGGTGGACATATTAATCAAGTGGCCCTTCGTAGGGTACAATAATCTTCAGCCATATATGCAAGATTTAGAGATGATTTATGGAGATACCCCCGTTGATACTGAGCGACACCTTGTGTTTTCTTGCGTATCCACAAATTCACAGAACAATCTTTGTGAAGTTTTGTTCGGGCTCTTTTATCGCGCCAGCGCGGCGTTGCAAGCTGAGTATTCAAACGTTTGTCGACTCGAGAAGAAAAACCGCGAGATTGAATTCAATCGTGGGGATGTTCCCGAAAAGGCTGCGCAAAACTTAAGTAACTCAAAGCAGTACTTTGAAAAGCTTTCTAATGCGGTTGCTTCTTTGCGTGACTCAGTAGACTGTGTGGCACCGTCGCTCCAGGAACCGGAACCGGATGTTCAATCGGCCGAGCAGGGAGAAATAACATTGTGGGACGGCAGTTGGGAAGGAGCTGTTTCTCTTGGACCTTTTGATGACGAAGCGATGCGCTCCTTCTATTTGGACGTGTCCAATCTTCGTGATACAATACCATCTATTCTCCTTGATACACCCGAAGAAGCTGCTGCGAAAGCTGCAGAGAGAGAACAGCGTTCGAAGCAGAGTAATATCTCATCCTCCTCTAATGCGGCTTCCGCATCAACTGTTACCAAGAGCTCCGAACCCTCCTTGGCTGAAACTGCAGCAAAGTTCAAGAACCCAAAAGGGCAGAGGGGAACCCTCGACACTGCCCTGAAACAATTTGTTCCCGGATCAAAAGATTCTTCTGCTAACCAAGTCGTGGGCACAGGGATTTCTCAAGGCTCACCAAAGCCAACCGCTGAAAGTTCTCACGGCAAAGAGTTTCATCGGCCTCGAAGTACCACTGATGGGAGTGATTCCTCTGACAATGAGGAGGCAGAAGAGGATAACCAAGAAATGCTGGAGGAGGATTTTATGCAAGATGATAACCTTGGAGACGATGATGAGGTGCGAGGACAGCTAGCTCGAACGGAGTCAGTTGAGGACGCCTCCTTTGAAGACGAGGCAGGGTGGGGAAGTAAGGAGAGTTTTGACAGGTTGCTCCAGGAATTGTCTCATTGTGTTAGTAAAGATCTTATCGACAATTGGGCTCATGAATTCGTTGTACAAAAGCATTTTAACAAATTGGGACGTCGCTTGCTCTTGAAACATATCGCCTACGCCAATCCTGCTGCAACCGATATGTTCCCTTACTACGCAAGACTAGTAGCCATATTCGAGAAGGCATCTCCAGGTTTCTCCCGCCCTCTGTTGGCCACTCTAGAGGACGACCTGAAGTACATGACTAAGAAGAAGAGAAACTCTCATTTGGATTTGAAGCTACGAAATGGTCGCTTGGCAGCCGAATTGTGCAAGTTCGGAATTGCGCCTCCAAACATGATATTCCGCTTGTTGTCTCGGTGTATCCGGGATTTTTCATCACACAGTATAGAGCTATTGGCGACCATTTTGGAAGGATGTGGAAAGTACCTCTACATGCTATCACAAACTCGGGAACGAGTGCAGCAGGTCTTGGATACAATGCAAAAGCTGAAGAAAGCTAAGGGATTGGATGGATTGCGCGCATCGCTGTTGGACAATGCTTACTACGCCTGTGTCCCGGTAACCGGTAATAACAAGCCCAAGAGAAAGGAACGGCCGATGCTCTACGAGTTTCTGCGGTACTTGATTCTCGAGAAACTCGGTAAGATCAGTACAAATGAAATTGTTAAAGCAATCCGGCGGTTGCCTTGGTCAACGGAACCTATGGTCAGCCAATGGTTCCGTAAAGCTGTTTTTCGATCAATCCAAACCAGCTCCGCCACTGGGTCGCGATTGGTATCCGTACTTTCTAGCCTTAAAGCGTTCCGTGAGTCTGTGGTAATGCATATCCTTGACCATGCTATGGCAATTATTGAGGACGGTCTTCTGGTGTCCAATATGGAAAACTTTCGGTACACTCAAAAACGCATGGCTGTTTGTCATTTTATTGGAGATGCCTACAACGTTAAGCTGGTAGATAATAAAATGCTGCTTCGCCTCTTGTACGCCGTCATCAATACAGGCCATGCTCTTCCTCGTCCAAGCGATGCCATTAACTCCATCAGGGCGTTTGCTGCGAGTGAGGAGATCCGGAAGAAGCAAGGAACGAACGCCAATATCACCATAGAGGATCTGCATGATGTCGATTTATCTTCGGTATTCCCTCATCCGTTAGTTGAGCCGGATCCTCGTGTTCCGCAGATGGGCACATGGGGTTTTCATCCACTGGTGCCTTGCGAAACGGACAAGAAAGAAGATGTTCACCGTATCCACATTGTATGTGAGATCCTGCAGAATTGTGCGACTCCGATATCAAAAGGTGCTGCCCGTCAGAAGATCGACGATTTCTTGTGCTGCTTTGAACGGTACATTCTATCCAAAGGCCGACTGCCTGTTGAAACTGATACGTTTGTTTCAGAAACCCTTGACCTTATTCGCCCCGATAGGAAGCGGTTTACTAATTTTCAGGAGGCTCAATTAACGTGTGCCAAGCTTGAGCTGGCTCAATGTAAGGAACTGGCTGAACAGGCTTACAATACTCGCTATAAGACGCAAACCGGATCGACCAATGTTGAAGAGGAGGAGGACCTTAATGAAGCTGAATCATCCGATGACGAAGAAGTGGACGCAGAGGGGGATCAAACTCAGGAAAACGCAAGCAGCCCTGGGGATGATACTGAGACGTCTGAACATGAGCTAGAGGACGAAGATTTAGAGAGGGAACGCGAACCAAAGCACAAGTCCGAAGCTGATATGGATTTTGAGTCGCAATTGGCTGAATTAGAGAAGGAGTCAATTGAGCAGCGGAAGCTGGCTGGTTCGCGCGTTACTGCAGAGCATATGACACTCCCGCTTCATCTGAAACAGAAACAAGACGAGAACAGGCAACACTCTCAAAATCATACTCCAGCTGAAGGCAGAGTAGCCTTTACCCTGCTCCGTCGAAAGGGCGCAAGCCGTACTGGAGCACAAAATGTGGGAACAAAAATTGAAACTCGAACATTATACGTACCGGAGAACGTTCCTCTCGCTGCTCGCTCCAGTGACGCTCTCGAAGCAGCTCGGCGTGAAAAAGAGGAGCTGAAAAGAGTTACATTAGCTATGCAAGACCGCCAAGAAGTTGAAGAACGAAAACAGACCAGTAGTGAATCAACCCATGCATCGAGAAAGCGGACGGGCTTTCATCGCGGGGAAGAGTTAGAGGATGTTCTTGAAACAGAAGAGGAGGAAGCGATGGAAGCTGAGGAGCAGGAGGGCGTTGCCACTGCTACGTACACCAGGGGTCGAGGTTCTCGCGGCAGTCACCATCGAGGACGTGGCGGACGCGGTGGACGAGGACGTGGCTCGGGTGGCCGTGGTGGAGGAAGAGGCCGAGGACTTAAGTGAGAATTGAAACGTATATCTGAAGATGTCACGTCGAAACAAAGCGAGCAAACTGTGCCTTGTGAGTGACCAAAGCCTCCGCAAACGAGTTGCGATCCTTCTGTATTTCCTAAATGCAAAAGCTTTCGAGTTCGTACAGAAATCAAGGCAGCTCGAGTGTTTTATCTACAGCCACTACAATGGCGGTCCCACTCGGGTTCGTGAAGCCCACTCGTTATCAAAGCGGAGCTTTTCGCCTATCCTTCCGAGGAGAGTTTCCGTCTGTTTTGTTATGTATAATTTAGGGACGAATACGTACTAGGTAGTTTTGGAGAAAAACGGACCACAATCTTACCACTAGCGCTTTGTTTGTTTCACGCCAATTAAATGACTACACGGCTTCTCAACTCGGCTCCGTACTTCAACATCACTCTTGACAGCTCATGTTCAACAACGCCTTCAAAGGTCGAATCCAGTCGTTCTCACCTCCTTTCCGTTGATATAAACAGTTGCCTAGCACGGGTACTGTAGCACATTGAACAATGAACCGTTGGTCGGACTGTAGAGGATAAATGATGAGCCCGAGGAAGTGAAAAGGGGGAGCAACGGGCTACAAATATCTGAGCCACAATGAACACTGAAAAACGAACTAATTATAGATAAACACACAAAGACAGGAGCTGGAATGCCTGACCAAAATCAGACGAAGCCTCCTGGAGGTGCACCTCCAGAGCCTTCGGCGCCAAGACCTTCAGTGGGACCTCCTAAGGGCCCGCCGCCTCGAAGTATGTTCCCAGCTATTGTATCCCCATATCCAGTCTGTGCTAAAATCATTGTCCCATGCAGGTGGAAGACAAGGTGGACCAGCGCCACCTCCTCCCAAGGGGCCACCACCTAAAGGCGCAGGATATGCTTCCGCGCGCAGCAGTAGTGGCCAACCGAACTCAGCGAGAATGTCATCGAAACTGGCTGTTCTAAAACAAGCAGGAAGATTACAACAGAAGCGCCAAGTTGCTCCGGGGCCTCCAAAGCCTTTGGCTGCTAGCAGGATTGGGGGGAACTCTACTTACGGTCTTTCAGTTGAAAAAGCCGCTGAAATTCTCAGCAGAAACGATTCCAAACAGTTTGTCGCACCTCCCGGTGCCCCTCGAGGGGCACATGAGCCAGATAAAGCTGACACTAAATCGCCTGCATTGATTCGCCCTGACGGGCAAACGTCAGTCATTAACAGAGTTCAGAACAACTTTCCCTCACGCCCAAAACCGAAGAGCTCTCGCTCTATTACAAGTGAAACTGACCAACCCCCAGTCATTCGGACTACCATGATACAGAAGGAGGAAGAAGATGAGGACGAATGCGATTCAGTCACAAGCGAACCTCCTGTAACGAAGGAAGAGGCACCGGAAACAAAGAGGGTTAGTATAGTGTGCTTGAGAGTTTAGCTCTAGACTGGTAACAGCTATCGTTTCTCTTCTTGTAAGCAGGAACTGGTGTTGGAGCTGCCCAAAGAAGGTGTGTTCAGTATCGTGAAGTCTATGCACTTGTTTTTCGTGGTTAATGCGATTTTGATTTTTACAGCGGCATTTACCGAGACCTATATATCAAAAGGCATATTCGAAATAGAACTTCTGGAAACCAAGAATGTTACCCGTTTCAAAGAGATGAAGCAGATAAAGGATCAAATAGCGAACGTTCCAGAGTCGGAAAAAGAAGAGGCAACCGCAACCAGGATGGATCGTCTAAAAGATATCCGCGCTTTAGTATGTCAAGTGATAATGACGAAAACAGGCTGCTCGGCAGATTACGGGATCAATTGGAATTGCAGACTGTTAAGTTGTGGATCGAACCTACTGATGCGGATTCGAAGCCAACCGAGGAAGGCACGATCAATCTCTCCAATGTTCTTCGGACTGGACATTTGAGCGGTCCAGATCGTCATAAAGTGCGTCTCGGATATTTGTTGTCACTCTGAGCTACTGGAGATTTCGGTCTGAATGTTCGGCAGGTACGGATCGAGCTAAAAGACTTCAATGATTCGGCAAGGAAGATCGGACCGCTTCTACTGCGTTATCAGTTCCTGGAGGGTAAGAATATCTTAATTTTCCCCAAAATCGAACTTCATCACATTTCCAAGAATCCGGTGCAGGTGATAGAGCCGCTATTGGCTCAGGTGCGATTGATATCCGAGCGGCCCTGAAGGCCATTCGTTACTCTGCAACGTAAGTTCCGTAGCTAATTACCCTCCTAATTTTGCCATACTCCCATTGAGTCCACCGTATATTTTAACAGACTTCGCCTTCCTCTTGTTCATAACTATACCCGGCAGTCACCGTTGCTTACCGATTCTACCGATGCTACGGGCGGATTGTTTTATGGTACGATTAGATTTCTGCCCGCGCAAATGGGCATTCTGGTTGTGACATGTCTTGAAGGGATGAACCTTCCAAATAAGGAAATAATGGGGTCCCAGGATCCCTACCTTCGGCTCACGTTTGGCAAACAAATTAAGCGAAGCAACACTGTGAAAAACGGGGGCAGTAATCCAATCTTTGACAGGGACGAGCTGGAGCTGAAGATTGACGAGACCAACTGGACAAAGGATGTCCAAGTAAATCTGTGGGACGAAGATGTAGGCAAAGACGATCACATTGGTCATGCCAGTTTTAGTGCCCTGGCGTTTATGCAGTCCTTAAAGGAACAAGTGGCCGTGTTCGATCTGCACCAAAAAGGTGGGGACCCTGCGGGACAAGTTAGATTACAACTTCAATATTTCCCTGCGGGAACTCTCAAAGTGACGTGTGTATCTGGCCGAAACCTTACTAATGTCGAATCTGTGGGTTACCAGGACCCCTATTGCAACATCATAATCCAGCAACACTTTAAGTCGTATTCGGTCAGCACAGAGGTAGATTGGTCAGGAGGCTCGGCTCCACAGTGGAATCAGACGTTTTCGTTTCAAATTGTGGATGCAATTAGTATGAAACTGGAGGTATACGACTCCGAGCGTATTGGACCTGATAAAATCATCGGAAGCGTTTCGCTGCCACTGTTGCCTGTGTTCAAGAAGGGTGTCAAAGACGGCTGGATACCAATAAAGTAAGCACAGAGAACATGCAAGATACTGGCAACGTAAGGCATTTTGCTCTCCTTTGCAGAACACGAACTAATTGGGGAAAGCTGGAAGATCGAGGAGAAATTTATATTGAGGTCGACTTTGTTGGTCCTGCCGGTGTTTTCTTCCCTCAAAGGCGCTTAGACGGCACGACTTATGATGATAGTCAAAGAATGGTATGCCTTTTTTTGAGTTTGTTGTTACCTACGCATCTACTTACTTACGTTCCCAAATTTCCCTTCAGTACCGAGGTGGTAAGAAACCTCATCTGCTGCCATTGGATGTAGAAGGACCAAAAGGTGTTCAGGGACCAACGTATGACATGACCTTCACCGATAAAGAGATTGAAGACGCATTCAAGTATGTCAGTGATGAATTAGGATAATGCACTCTTATTGTTTGCTAATTTCATTGCTTCGTGTTCAACAGCTTTATTGACCTCGATCATAATCTGAGAGTTGGCCCCGCTGAAGTACGACACATTTTGACCTGCATGGGGCAATTAATCACAGAGGAAGAAGTTGATATGATGATAGAGATGGTTGACGCGGACGGAGATGGTAATATTTCTTTTAAAGAATTCTACTCCATCATAAGACACCCTGAACCTGCTCATGCAAATTTCAAGAAGAGTGAAAACTTGATAGATCCGTTCAAGGTACAAAAACCGTCGACTAAATCTTTAGCGAAAACTCAACGGCGGAAAGCTGCGCCGGCTGGACTTGTCCAGAAACAGAGAGAAGAAAAGGAGAAGCGGAAGCTTGACAAGTTGGCAACACTTCGTGGTTTCTTGAAAGAGCACAATTTCGTGGGAGTGACAATACGGGAAGCATACGAAAAGTTTATACTCTCTCCCACTGCTGGGGACAAAATTGACTACGATACATTCTTGTCAATGTTTGACTTGAGTGGAAATTCCCGTGACAAGGAAGTCTTCAAATCATTTCAGAACTTCTCCAGTGACCAAAAGGTCGATGCACGGGAGCTCTGCTTATGTCTTTCGGTTCTCAGCGAAAAGGAGAAGAATAGAGTAATAGACTTCTTCGGGGATATGTACGACCCGAACAACACGAAAGTATTTTCAGTGGAGCAAATTGAACAGCTATTGAAGGCAACTTATTTCGCTGAGACTGTCAAGGAGGTTCGTCGGAAAGCAGCAACGGTAATGCGATCTGCTGGTGGATCCAACGTCGATTGTGAATCGCTGAAGTACGTTACGTTCAAATTCCCAGAACTCGTATTCCCGTCACTACCCGCTTAAATACAACATGTCGTACAATGAGCGTACTCCTAGGATAGGACGTATATAATTGTGCATTGCTCATTTTTTGTGGAAGAACATTAGATCGTCTAAGAGATTCAATGCTGCTTGACCGCTTAATTCTTTTGAGACTGGAAGAACTGTTTCATCATGTCTTTAAGCTCCTTCAACTCACCCTTCAGTTCATCGACTTCAGACTTCAACTGTTCACTATCCTTTCCATCATCTTCTTTATCGCCCCTTTCTTCTCGCCTCTGTTGTCCTGTTTCTCGAATCTCTGTGCGTTCCTTCTCTAGTGGAGGAGCATCCGGATGGTTTCGAAAGCGTTCTTCCACTTCCCGAATGACGTCCTCCCGATCCGGGATGCCGACTTCTTCGGAACGCATTGGATAGCCGTGGCCAACCATTTTTTCCTCTTCTTCATTGAGGTCTTGTCCCACATTGAATTTCGTCACACCAGGTTCGCTATTTTCTGGAAACAGATGCTTGTGCTCGTGGAAGAAGAATTCATACGCCGCCACAGCTCGAGATCCTGTGAACGGTATCACTTCTGACCCTGTAAATAGCTTCATGGAAGGATAGATATCAACTTCATGTTTCCTACAGAACGCTTGAGTCTGTTTATTACGAGAGCATTGAACTTCCATAAAGTGAACTCGATTCTTGAAAAATGTTGCACCTGCTTCAAATCCTCGTTTCATCCTAAAGCAGTGGCTGCACCAAGGTTCATAAAATTTCAGAAAAACCGGCAGACCGCTTCGGTCAACGAGATCGTAGATATGGTCTGCAATAAATAATAAAATCGGAGAACGTCCATAACATAAGCTGCCGCAACGTGCACAAGGAAAACGACTAACCTTCGGATTCGAACGCAAGCACGTTTGCGGGGTTTCCGGCCACTCCTCGCAAGTATAGATAGCGCGATAAGTGTCTAATGGTAATGGGCATCCGGTATTCCTCTGTAGGCGAATGTATTCTCAATTGGATCACTCATTGGAACGCGTAACCCTGGCCAATCACAATTGAAGCAACGTACCTACGCCATCCTCCCGGGTGCGTACGAAGATATGGACCCCGTCGGCCAAGTTGGACTGCTTGGCAGAGCGTGCATTCGCCTTCTCGCGCGTATTACAGGTATAGTAATCAAACTCAGTCACTCTCTGCAATTGTTTCCGATATCGTTGTCACGTGAATAACAGTATAAAGTAGCATAATAGAGCCCGCGGGACCTTGCTAGGGCGAGAGAAGGGACCAAACAGTGCCATTTACGTACTCTTTCGGTCTCCTTCATCACATCCAAGGCATTCTCATAGTCTTCGGAGTTTGTACCATCGTGGAACAAGACCACCTGCGTCGATAGAGAGAGGTAAAAAGGTGAAAAAGTCGGGTTTATCCGGTACGTCTTCAACCAGGGTTGACAAACCGGCGTGACTTACTAAGGGGTCATTTAGCTGTTTAATGGCCGATAATGTCTCTTCTTTCAGAGCATTGGATGTAGATACCATTAGACTACTTATACACGCCGTCACCAGCATCAGCGTGGTGCAACTTGTGAGTAATGAACGGCTAAAGAATGGCATTTTCTCAGTCTGGACGGACGCCCAGATTATCTCTTCTATACAGTGAGGATGTCGAAATATTGATCCTCCACGAACCAACTGAGAAGGAAACGAGTCAGCAATTAAGAGCTTTCCTCCGAACAGTCGACATGTATCAATACATGGGACGAATGGATTGTATCAGACAACCCATAAGTATCCGTAATACCCCCGCGTAAGTTCCGGTCGAGAATCTACCTGGTAGTTTAAGACTAAATTCAGGTCCCGAGAAAGCGCTCCCTTACCTTATTATAACAGCGATGTCGAATTTGTCGTGGAAAGCAAGGGTTTAGTGAATGCGAAATTTGGTATAGACGCTAAGAAAGACTCAGGATGAACAATACGTCACCATTATGTGGTACAACAGTACCGTACCTGGTATATTACGTGAACGTCACCGAACATTAGTGAAAGATGTAAACGGGCAATTTTTTGGTCGTTCGTTTATGTTTACCATACGCTCCGTTTCCAAATTTTCGTTTATCGTTTATACTGTAAACGAGTGAAAGGTGTACCGTAAACGGGGAATTTTTTGGTCGTTCGTTTATGATGACCAAACTCTCCGTTTCCAAATTTTCGTTTATCGTTTATAAACGCATTTAGCCCATCCTTAAGTCATTCAGCAAAGATTCATACTGTCGAGTTGGGAGTGCGCCCAGGAAATGTTTACCACTTGCTACCCCTTTTGTGATCACTTGCGTTTTGGGCTATGCCAAATGTTGTTAAATACATGGTCAATAATCAATATGAATAATGTGTTTGTCCAGTGTTTACAGGCAGACACAAGATCTTTCCCATACATATGTATACATGTATGCGTCCACCAATCGTCCCCGTCCATTCCAATGAATGAAGAGGATGACCATAAAACTATGCTGTGTATTTAATCTTAATTAAGTAGTGAATGAGGACGCTGAACGCTGTGTGTTGTTCCAAGTTGCTTTCAGGTGAATGAAGAAGTCTGCAATGTTCTTCTCATCTACTTTTCCCTCTAGTTTACCCTGAACTTATTGATAGTAAAGGATATGTTTTTGTCTTTGACGAATTAGCGATATTGTTCAACATAAAACTTGCCCATTTGTAGGATTCGAAGTGAAGGACAACTTCACAAACCCAGTTTGGTTTGTTAAGACTTACGGCTCAAGTGATCATTATTCAAGCCCATTGATTCTTTAAGTTTCTTCTAGTTATTTTCTCTATCCACCGTCGTGTGCACCCATGGGATCATTTGAGGGAATTCTACCCCGGGGAGGGAAATGGCGTGAGCAGATCCGACAGGTATGTCTCGCTTCTGCTGTGTTTTCCTCCGATGAATCCACAATATTCGTGTTGCACTCATAGTGATACTCTCCTGTGCAGTATCTCGAAGAAGATGTCCCGTGGTTCGATGTGGGAGGTTACGTTGTTGGAGGTGCGTGGACTCTCTGACTTGCGCAGGTCAAGCACTGAGTGGAATCGTAGTTGGTTTTGGTTAGTTCAGATGGCGAACAGGAGGCTCTATTGATTGGAAAATCGTCAGGCAAGCTAGCGGGAATTCCATTCTTCCAAGGTATGTAAGCGCTCTGTTTAGTTACGTCAGACTACAGAATCATGATTCCTATGGATGCAGCCGTATTCGAGGAAGTAGGATGCACAGTAGAGTGGCTAGCCAGAGAAGGAGATATACTAACCGAAGTATCTGGGTTGGCAAAAGTGAGAGGACCTGGGAGGGCGATACTCCAAGGGGAGAGAATCGCGCTGAACATTATCACCCGCGCTAGCGGTATTGCCACAGCTGCAGCTGAAAACGTTGTTAAAGCAACACGAGCTGGCTGGCATGGAGAAATAGCGGGAACAAGGAAAACTACGCCTGGCTTCCGTCTTATCGAAAAGTATGCTTTAGTTGTAGGAGGAGTTTCTACTCACCGGATGGACCTTGTAAGTGGCTGTTCGAGAACTGTCCACAGGAATTTGGCGATCAGCTGCTATTTCCACCCTCCAGAGTTCAATGGTAATGCTTAAAGACAACCATATTTGGGCTTCGGGTAGTATATCAGCTGCTGTAAAGACTGCGAGAAGAGCTGCTGGTTTTTCTTCTAAAATCGAAGTGGAGGCTAGAAACTTAAATGGTAAGACGTCGCGAGTCGCGAAGTACTGACGGGTTCGATATTGTCACTGCCGTGCTTTATTTTTCTATTTACAGAAGCGTTTGAAGCAGCATCAGCTGGAGCCGACGTGGTAATGCTCGATAATTACGCCCCTGAGGAACTGCAGGCAGATGCAAAGAAGCTGAAAGAGTCTTACCCACACGTGATGATCGAAGCAAGCGGTGGTATTTCCGCGAATAACGTGACGAATTATATGTTCCCGGAGGTTGATATCATTTCCATGGGGAAGCTTACCCAAGGGTATCAAACAATGGATTTTAGTCTCAAGATTCAGAAATCACAAGGCGCCTCAGCATTAGAAGATGCTCAGAGACGGAGTCAGGCCAAAACCAACGAGTAGCCTATAGTTGAACTTCAACAGTAGGAATAATACACATATCGTGAACGTTGTTCACGAACTTATCCATGAGGGTTGATGGAGATCTGGTGAACCCTCAGGGAGAACGATATCCACTCATGTATGCAGAGTAGCCAGTCCTTACTAGCAGGTATTCTGTCTGAACAGCCGAAGGTGTCATATTATTTGTTCCTACCTGCATCATATAGATAAAGTAAGAGCTATTAATCGTAGTGCTTGGGTCTCTCGACGTCTCTACCAAGCAGATAAGGTGGTATTGTCGCCCGTATCACACCGACGGAATTGGGAGAAGCTTTAGGATGAAACAACACAATTTCCGAAACAGGGAAGGGCGACCCAGAATGGGGCCACTTAGACCATACACCGCTCCAATTAGCATGAGACCACGGATAGGTACATTAGACCAAGTCCAGACGGCAAAAAAGTTTAAGAGCAAAGTAAGCACAGAACTGAGCGCCATCCATAGAAGAATGGAGATGAAACGTGCATTGATTGGCTTAGGTACTCAGGTCTGTTTATTCCATCTCCAAGGCAAGTGTCCTTACGGAGATGAATGCTTCTATGCACATTCTCAAGAAGAACTGCGGACGGTGGAGGAAAGTGCCCCAATTTGTTCACCGGCGCTTAATGATAAGTACGTTTCTCTTCCTCAGATGATCTTATTGTTGACGCATCATTCGCCAACCTCTTCGTTTCAGATACAAGACGGCTTTATGCAAACATTGGATCAGATCGAATGGAAGATTCTGTCCTCACGGTGTGCGATGTGTATTTGCTCATGGAAATAAGGAGCTGCGCATAGCGAGTACAACTTCTGAAAATATGATGGAACCGGGACCAAAGGTGAGTGTAAGTAGTCGTGACACTAGGACGAGAAAGAAGTCTGATGAAGGAGGAGCGAAAGAACCAGAAATTGGCGCGGTACAAAAGTCCAACAAGACTCACTTACTGCAAACAGGCAGGTCTCCGAAAAGTGACGCGCCTGCTCGAACATACTATAATACGGAAGGGGAAGCGCTGACAGCTTCTGAATTAGCAAAATGGTTAAAAACACATAGATTAGAGGAAGCTGTACATAAGAAGGAAGCACGACCCTGTAATAAGCCACAGCTAGGGTCAGTGTCCAAAGATGCCGTAGATGAGATTGTCTCTTGGGCCACTTTCTTTGCTCAAGAATTACGAGACAAGAGTCTTGCTTCGAACGCGTACAAAGATCATCTGGATAATTTATCGAGGGAAGAGGTGGCAAATGCCATGGAACACATTGCGTATATTGCTGCTCAAGACACTGAAATCTTTGAGTACCACTTGTTTACGCTCCTTGCGGAGGGAAACCAGCTACGTGAGCGCTATAAAGTAGCTATGAAACTGCTCAGAGTAAACGCTCTGTTACTTCCCCCCGGTTTCGGAGAAAGACCCGAAGTAGTAGAGACGCTCTCTACTCAACAAAAGACTAAAGTCCAGGAAGCCGAACGGCCATCACCGACGTTCATTGCAGATTTCTTAGAGAAGAACTTCCGGGTACGCCCTTTCCGCATGAAGACTGTACATGGTTCACCAGCGACCGAAAAGTCCAAACAGAAGAAGAAAAGTCCCATTTCGCCGCCCTTCAGGAAGTGTCATGAAAGATCCGAGTCCCATGTGGATGGGATTCTATCAGCTGGAGCTCTACCATTTTACCCGAGTCCAGACGCCCCTCAGTATAACGCATCCTCTACAGAAGTTTTCAATGGAACTTGCGATCCAACTCTGAACGGATGTCCATGGCAATCTGGGCAATGGTATCCGTGGCTTCAGGAGCGCGAACACAAGTCTCGTAGAGAATTTGAACCCACTCAGTTTTCATCAATAAAGAGCAGCTGGCACCCAGTACAACCTGTTGAAGAGTCACATGCCTTGCTAGTCCCTGGAAACTTGGTGGGTCTAGAAAGAAAGGAATTTGCCTGCCTCAACTCTGCTGCAGAGAAAACGGCAGAAAGATGTATTGCGGAGGGGCTAAAGGATCTAAATTCGAGACTCATGTCCATTGATGTATAGAAAGCAAGAAAATAATGTACAATCTGCACAGTAACTAAATTCTAGTCCTCTATCGCGTCGTTTCTATCCATGTAAGTAATTCCCAATGCTTCGTCCTCCTCTGCAGAGCGCACATATTCCTCTGTTAGCAAGCGAGACCCACTATTTGTTGGATCAGCGATGAATGAGTTGGCCATTGGGTCAATAATACACAGAGTAATGGAAATCTCGCCTAAAGCTGCTCGCTCAATGCTCCTAATAAATGATTCGTAGCATTTTTTCGGTGCAGAGGTTTCTTGTGACGAAGAAAACGGACTGGAATCCACCAAGTTTTCCTTAATTGCGTGCAACAGACCCTCAACTGTCGTGTACATACCACCCAGGGTACCACCCTCGAGCTCGATATCTAATTCGGGAATCCACACCGCCGCCTTATCTCCTTTGATCAAATCACGCCGGAGATCTATCTCCATGGTCTCTCCAGGTTCCATTTTTAGAGATACCTTGCGCCCCTTTTCTGGTATGGCACCACCGCTCTTAATCTCCACATTCTTCCATCCACATTCTTCGCAGATAAACGTCATTATAATGACCTCCTTAAAGTGGGGTATGTCAGTTATGCATACGCGCATCTCTCCCGCCTCACTGCAGGAGTAACATTCCACTGGAAATTTCATCACCTCTTCCGGTAGCTTGTCACTGCTGCTGTGTGTGAGTTCCCGGTTTGTCCTGAAAAATGGCTGTCCTGCACATTCAATAGTCCATTTGAGAATTTCAAAAGTACAATACGAAAAGTGTATGAGCAACCCAAGAATCTTACTTGTGCGCTCTGGCCCTCCCCTTTCACTTCTTCTTCTTGCTCGGCGGTCCGTGAATATAATGTCAAGACGAGCTGCGGGTCATCATCATCCGTTCCCCTTCTATCCTCTATAAACGAGTTACCCGATGGGTCGTTAATGACTACTGTAAACGGAACATTCGCACCTGCAGCATACTGTTAGTCGACGAAAATGTCACTAGCACCTGTGCCTGTTGTGAATGGCTGTCCTTACCATCTTAAGTCGTCCGATAAAGTCATCCAACTTACTCGCAGTTTCTGGATCGACGCTTCGTCGAAGCGGCTGACCTTCTTCTAAGGATTCAGCGGCTGAAGTCATCAGGTTCTCAAGGGTAGTGAACACACCTTGCTGTGTCACTGCGGGTATTTCGAATTCCAGCTCGGGAAATTGCACGCTCGCATGTTTCGACTTTACAATTCGTCTTTGTAAGTCGCTCTCCTCCTTGATGGTGCACTCATAACGTAGGCCCTTGTCTTGGCACTCCGTCTCTTGAACGTGAGTTGTATGATAGCCGCATTCTGGACACTTGAACGTCAGGACAATGACTTGACGTCCTTGTAAGTAATGTGGTATGGAGGTGGTGGTAATCTCTGTTTTTCCCGGCTCGAGACACTGGGAGCAGGGACTTACTAGGTCCGTGATGACATTCTCGTTGTGATGTTTTTGCGATGCAGATGGCTGTTGGAGCTCTCTATACACCGCATTTTCATCGTTCACTTCGTGTGGGGACGAAGTCGCAACTGCTGCTCCTGCTGCTGCCATGTTCCTTTAAGCAATTAAGACTGACGGCACGCGTCACATTGAGATACGCCAAGGGAAATTAAATAAAGATTCAATCCATATGAACGGCAACGCTTCAGAACTTCTTTGTGCTTCGTGAGTGGAGCATCACCGTTTCTGTGAAGCTCGTTTGTGGCATGTAATGTTGTAGGTGACAGGCTGACAGCCACACGTTGCAATATCAATGGATATTTATACTCATGCATGATGTCTTGCACTATGCACATGTCATGAACAAATCTCAGGGAAGCTTGTCTCTAAATCTTTATATAAAGTGTTCTCCGGCTTTTCCAAACTCAATGGAAGAGGTCACTACATCGTTGTGTACCAGTTTTGATGCACTGCAATGGGGCGCATAGTATTCACTAGATTCTAACATCTGCATGAACGCAACAAAATGAAAACACGCCTCTTCATTCGATTTCACTAATTCGCTGAATGCTGTGCTAGTTGGAGAACAATGACTTGGATCTTTTATTTTGGCAACCATCAGTCATACAACAGAACCGCTAATTACCGGGCGATAGACTCCATTTTCTGTAGCTAGTACACCTGATGCTGCGTTCATTCGCCTTCAGTTTCTGCTTCATCTAAGGTCTGATACGTGTCGGTGGAAAGGACTTGTACGGCACTGTTCGGAAGTGGATCTTTCGTGAACTGTTGAACGACTCGTTTGAGAACAGTTCCATAGCCTCCCTACTGTAGTTCACATAACAAAAAGTTCTGTTTTCGCTTCCAACAATGTAATTCATTCTGTTTGTTGGCCATTTCTCGACGGCGCACCATCGGTTTTCGGACAAGAGCTGAGTACGTCTTGGGGTAGTCGCCGTAGTCGGACCAGCAGGCGGCGTTGGCTTCAGATCGGTTCTGTTTCCTGGAACTAGTGTTATTTTGCTTCCATTTTTTTTTCTTGGAGCCATGTACTTTGCATCTCAAGGGGCGGGTCACGATTATAAGGAGGTGTGTGCATGCATGTGACTGCCGTTCTGGTTCAAACACAGATCCGTTTTGCTCAAGTTCAGGAAGGTGCCGAGGGCACTGTACCCATTGATCCCGCCCAGGATCAGGAGGGTGTACAAAGTCAGTTTGGGGCTGTAGATTCCAATGCTCGCTTAATTCCCGCTCAAGGTCAGGAAAGTGCAGGAGGCCAGTATGGCACTGTAAGCCCCAATGTTCCCCTAAATCCTCCAGTCGAGGACGATCATTTCGATGATGTGGAACCTCAAATTTGCACACCGACATATTGCTACCGGAAATGCCTCAGACCTCAAATGGAACGCTGGAAGCCATGCTACGATGAATATCTCAAGCCATTGCTGGATCTCGTTTTCCAAATAATTCTACCAGTGTTAGGGACAGCGTACTACCTGGAACTTGTTAATGCGGGATCTCGAGATGCAACCATTGTAGTTCCCCTGGTGATTAATGTGGTTCATATGATTGTGTGTGTTTCTTTTGCGTTTTTCGTCGCATGCGCCCGCGGAGCCAACTTCATGAGGAAGCTAAAAGCCTACAGCAATTTACTAGACAAGGTCAGTCCAAATTTAGATATCTCTGGTTTAATTATGCAAGCAGTGACCAACTCTTCCTTTTTTGCTCACCACAGAAACCCGTAGCGCAATTAGTGCTTGTGTCTAGTGCCAGTTTTTCTCTACTGATAATGGCACTGACAGTGGCCCCGCCGGGAAAGTGGGCTGTTACTCATTTTGATAGGACTTTGGAAGACAGGGCCCGGCTCGCTGGGTTCTTCTTCGCGAAACTGGGGTTTTTCTTCGTTCAACAGGTATGACTGTCGATGACACTGCTTACTCGAACGCTGTTTGGTAGTGGACAGGTTTCCTTCATACCCAGATGTACAAAATTACTGCCGGTTTCAATCCTCCTCTCGAAACGCGAAACGATAACTACCGCGGAATCATCAAACCTTGCGCAATTGTTCGTAGCCAGGCTGAACTATCGGTATATACTGAAAAGCTTGGACAAGCAGTGTTTGTATTCGCGATCTGTGTCGTTCTAATGCTTCTGCCACAGCAGAAGTATGAGAACGATATGCCATCACCTCCTACAGCAACTTTCCCAGATCAAGAGTCACCTGTTCGTCAAATAACTGGAATGGGAGGTCCACCAGTGATGACTTCCATACAAAGACAATTTGTTATCCCAGGGCAGAAGAGTTATCCTTTGGTGAAAGCTGAAGTAAAGTCCAAAGAGCAGCTTCCAACCCTAGATGTACAGAACGCCCCTCCTGCCAAACAAGTCGTTTATATTGACTACGTTGATGACTCCTCTGCATCTGCTACGACCGTGGGGATCAGTTGGAGGAATGCAAATGAGTCTTACCTGGTTGCTCGAGTACCAACCATAAACAAAACACTCCCTTCACCGTATCTAAATCCAGGTAATCTGCAATATTCCTTGGATTACGACGGTGTGCAAGTCATTATAGCTTCATACAACTACGTCTATGTTAACGGAACTGACGTTGGTGGTGTTCGCGGCGCCTCTTTCTGCAAGTTCTTTATCATTAAAGGGGAAAGCGGCTATGACGATGATCCCTACAACGATGACATTTACAAGGACGACCTAAATACCCTCGGCTACTACGATGACTACAATGATGACTACTACTCCAATGGTCCAACGGAAGAGTCCACGTTTGTAATTTCACTAATGGGATTGAAAGTTCGCAGTGTGACCGAGGTGCCTCTTACCTTTAATTCTCCTCTCTTCGCCACTACTGTTACCGCAGTTGTCATTATGCTCTTGACCTACATAGTGTACACTGTCATCTTCAAATGGCCGCGGTTGGATTTCACCATTGCTGGATTCGCCACTAATTCGGCTGCTCTTATTTTCAGCGCCTTTACGTATGTCGCGTACCGCCCTTACCAAAGCATCGAGCCCATGACAATACTAACTTCAGTCTTCCCGATAATTGGAATAATCGTACCCGGGATCTATAGATGGCTGTACAATTCCCCTTACTCAGAGCTAATGGAAACAACTCACAAAATATCTTGGGACGGGAATGGCCAGAATCCTGACCCTTCGACCTTCAACACCAATGGACTATGCAACGGACTCTACACTTGCAAAGCAGCGAACAATTTGGCTATGGCATCCGCTGTGGTCACCAGCCTTGCGCTGTTCTTTTTGGTCTTCCATAGCTGGGTTACCAGAGTTATGAACTTCATCTTGCGCTCTTGGGATGGAACATACGCTCGACACGTGAAACGGAAAGTTGAAGAAGTCCATTCAAGCATTCAAGATCAGGGCGATCGGTTGATCCAAGAAGCCGAAAGCCCCGAATCCCGAGGCAAGCCATCAGCGCAGTAGGGATGAGTCTAGCGTTACTCCTACCAAGGCTAGCTATTTTTCTAAAGCCTTGGTCCCAGGGTGGATAAAGCTGTTCTGCTTCTTCCAACACGATATACATGTTAGACTATTTTTCTTAGTTTGACGTGAAAGCGCTGTTACTATTAGCGATATACCCCTACCTACTTGGTCTGTTTCTCGTATTGCTTATTTGTGCTCTTGAAGGACAGTAAACAAGCAAATATTCGCGTGTGCATTAGTGTAGTATTGGCTGGCAGCACACAATACAGGACAAGAAAACAAGAGCCGAAAACTCATACTGTAGAAAAAAGCATGTTTTCAGAAATGTTTATTGAAAGAAGCAGTCGCAGGGGTGACTCGTAACGGAACTGCAGAACAGTTCGAAAGTCAACGCCATACAGTAGTTCACACAATTCCAGGGTCTTTTCGTGCCTGTACACTGCCCCTAACACCTTTCCCTCTAACCCACTGGCCATTCTTCTAGGATAGAGCTTGTTTGGTGCTTATTTGAGGAGCTTCTCTTCCCGAACATACTGCTAAATCTTCCAAATAAAACTTCAGAAATCGTTCTTCTCCTTCGAAGTTGATAACACATACTCTCATGCATGTAAAATGTACTTCCTGTCAGGAGAGAAAACCGATCATCATGAGGTATGTGCAAACGGGATCTAGATTCGATACCCTAGAACCAACTGTTTTTGCTGCTACAGGGAGACGATAATGGTCAGGCTCCGTATGTCACCATGGGGGAAGTGCAACCCGAATACGAAGATGCTGAAGAACCTCAGAAATGTACTCCAACTTTCTGCTACCGACGGTGTCTCAAACCTACGATAGATCGTTGGAAACCGTGCTATGATGCCTATTTAAAGCCTCTACTCGACCTCGTCTTCAATGTTTTCATACCCGTGCTGGGAACTGCTTACTATCTAGAGCTGGTCAGATCAGGATCCCGCGCTCCGACTGTTATCTTCACGTTGGCGATCAATCTTATTCACATGACTGTATGCATCTCGTTTGCGTTTTTTGTTGCATGCGCCAGAGGAAGAGGTTTCATGCAGAAATTGCAGGCTTACAGTAGCCTGCTAGACAGAGTAAGAACACTGTACTCACTTGTACGTGTTGGAATGGGTTAGAACACTGAAAGTGTTTGAGTCTCTCCTGAGTGCAGAAACCAGTTGCCCAATTAGTATTGGTGTCTACAGCCAGTTTTTCTCTGTTGATAATGGCTATTACTGTGGCTCCATCGGGAAAACACGCCATCACCCAATTTGACAGGAGTCTAGAGGACAGAGCCCGACTCGCCGGGTTCTTCTTCGCAAAGTTGGGTTTATTTTTGACTCAGCAGGTATGATAGGCAAAGATGTCAAATAGATTCTATGAATGCTGTTAAAAATACAGCTGGATGACTGCAGATTTACAGAATTATTGGTGGCTTCAAACCTCCCCGTAGAGCGGACGACCCTTACTCCCCGGGGGGATGCATCCGTTTATGTAGAGTCGATCCCAGCCACGAAGAGCTTTCGGTGTATACTGAGAAACTTGGGCAGATGATCCTCATATCTGCGATTGTCTTTGGCTTACTTTTGGTACCGCAACTGAAATTTGAGCATGACATGCCGCTGCAACCGAAATTATATTTCGGGGACCAACACTCACCTCTTCTTGGCGTGAAAAATCTGAGTGCACCGGTAATGACTTCCATTCGAAGAAGACTTCTCGTTAATGAAAAGACGTATCCCTTGTTGAAAGTAGAAGCAAGACTCAAATCTCAAGTTCCGAAGCTTGATATCAAGAATGCACCTCCTGCAGACCGCGTCATTTTTCTTGACTACGTTGGCGATTCGTCTGAATCTGCTGCAACCGTGGGGTTCAGTTGGAGCAAGGAAGAGTGCCCCAATTGCCTCAAACCAACCGAGTCTGTTCTCGTTGCTCGAGTACCGACAGATAAAGGAACACCTTCAGTCTTTCTGAATGGAGATAACGTACAGTATACCTTGAAATATGGAAAGACGGAAGCCATCATCGCGTCATACAATTATGTGTATGTCAACGGTAGTAAATCCCGAGGTGTGAGTGGGGCGTCTTACTGTAAGTTTGTTAGCATGGAGTCGTCAAATGCTGATGATGACGCCTACTATGATGATAACTACTACAACGATGATAACTACTACAACGATGATAACTATTACAACGATGATAACTACTACAACGATGATAACTACTACAACGATGATAACTACTACAACGATGATAACTACTATAACGATGATAACTACAACGGTCGCAACTACAAGAAGGACAACTCCAACGGAATTGGGAGAAATTTTGACGGCCAGTTTGACGACTACTACAGTAACGACGACGACTACGGTGGACAAACAAGAAGTCATGCGACCCTTGAAACCACAATTGTGGGAGCAAAAGTTCGCAGTGTAACGGAGGTCCCGTTGAACTTTACGCACACACAATTCCCGCTCAATCTTACCGCCGTTGTCTGGATGATATTAACTTACATACTATACACTCTCATCTACACGTGGCCGAAACTGGAGTTTACCCTCCTCGAACTAGCTGGTTCTTGGACTCTTCTCATTTTTACCGGATTCTTCTATTTCTTCCGTGCCCCTGATGCTTTCGTGGAGCCCACGACTGTTCTTACTCTGGTCTTTCCAGTAATTGGAATAATCGTTCCCGGCATACTCAGATGGCTTTACGACGCCCCTTATGCAGACGTCATGCAAACTACCCAGGAAGGGTCGTGGGATGGCAATGGAGAGCCCGATCCACCGTCTTTTAACACGAATGGCTTATGCAACGGACTCTTCACATGCAAAGTCACCACCAATTTAGCAATGGCGTCTGCCTTGGTAACCGCTGCTGCTCTCTTTTTCCTAATATTTCACAGCTGGTTTACCAGAGCCATGAACTTCGTCCTGCGCACCTGGGACGGTACGTACGCTGCGAACATGAAACGTAAAGCGGCCGAGGTGCATGCGAACATCCAGGACAAGGGCGACAGATTAGTGCGAGAGGCTGAACGTGATAAGAAGTAGGGTTTAAAGCGAAACATTACGACTACTTCGCCCTATTTTGCGTCGTTGTCCCAGCAAGAGCCCAATTTCCTGCTCCACTGCCTTTGTATGTAATACACATGATTTTGTTTTTCCAACGATGGTTCCAGGACCCTTGTTGTGCTGTCTGCACATTCTTGTCTCATTTTTGAATACAACAACTACCTGCTGTCTATACAGCTCGGTTCTCTGTGTGGTCCTTTGCTCGAGGGGCAACACGTGTCGCCGGGACTACCTGGTCTCAACGAGAGACACCTCCTGCGTAGTCCTTCAATACCACATATTTTCAATCTATACCACTATTCAGTATTGCGGTTGGATACTCTGTCCAAGATACACAGAGTTGGAGTAGATATACATACAGGAGAAAAGAGTACAGTAGGAGAAAAAGAACAAATCAAAAAGAATTTCCTTCCGCGGTGGTGTTGATACCCTTGCTCATTCCCTTATCCGGCTGTATTCGACCACAGGACAAACAACAAGGAGGGGCGTTAGTTAGTTTATATATGTATACATTTTTATCGTAGTTTGGTGGCATCAAGACTGTCAGTGAGGAGAAGTAGTAACAGAAGAACAAGGGAAGATGAGAGCTTTTTTACTCCTTTCTTTTCTGGCCATTATGCTGTATGGCGTAGCCTATGCCGGGGAGAGTTATTACGAGAGTACGTATGCGTGATTGTATTGTATCCTACTGGGGAGTCTCATTGATGTGCTCGTGTGTTTGAACTCTGTTTCTGGATGCAGTTCTGGGAGTGGCGGAAGACGCTTCAGACGCCGAAATCAAGAAAGCCTACAGAAAACTGAGCTTAAAGTACCATCCAGATAAAAATCCGGATGATGAGGAAGCCGCTCAGAAGTTTTCAGAGGTGGCAGAAGCGTATGAGGTATGAGAGGAGCAGCTATTGGGCGAGAAGACGACTGCTCCAACGCACTGAACGTGACTCTATGCAGGTGTTAGCTGATCCTGACAAGCGTATTCTATACGATACAGGAGGAGAGGAAGCTGTTAAACAAAATGATCAACAACAGCAACAACCGGCGAGTCCTTTTGGTAAGCAACGCTGATGCTGCCCGGGTGTCCGGTGTCCTAGTTAGCTGTTCGACACCCATACAGATATGTTCTTTGGCGGTGGCGGTGGTCAAAAGAGGAACCAGAATAAAGGGCGAGACGCCCATGTAGAGGTAGGAGTATCCCTTGAGGATATGTATAATGGTGGTCAAGTATCTGCGCGCATATCTAGGAACGTTATATGTCGAGGTTGTGCGAATAAGCCCAACTCTCAGAAATGCAAGGAGTGCAAACAATGTCCTCCGGAAGTGAAGACAGTACAGAGGCAAATGGCACCGGGATTTACTGTTCAAATGCAAGAAGAAGTACCATCTAAGGAGAAATGTAAGAATGAAGCGAAGCTTCTCACTGCGACAGTAGAAAAGGGAATGAGGGATGGCTCCGAGATCGTCTTCGAACGAGAGAGTGAACAGAGACCGGCTATGATACCCGGAGATGTCATTTTTAAACTGAAGCAACAGAAGCATCATACCTTTGATCGCCAAGAAGATGATTTGCACCACAAGATGCATATCACACTTAGAGAAGCACTGGTAGGCTTTAGGAAGACTATTAAACACTTGGATGGTCGAGAGGTCGTCGTGGAGCGAAGTTCCGTAACCAAGCCATTCCAAACCCAGACGATCAAGGGTGAAGGTATGCCTCATCATAATTTTCCTTCTCAGCATGGAAATCTGCATGTGAAATTTCACATTGATTTCCCTAAGTCGTTGACGAGTGATCAAGTAGAAAAGATAAAGGAGATCCTGTAGAAAGAATTCTACACCAAATGTGTTGTACCTACTGTATATTGTTGTTTTCGACATTATGAAGGCTCTGTATTTGCGCTTATCGGTATCATGACTTTTTTTTGCTGGCAACGACTGCTTCGTCAAGTTCCATTAGGGTTTGCTGGAGGTGTCTCCAATTTGTGTAGGCAAACTTCTGGTCCTTGTTGGTTCTTCTCCAGACAGTCATACTTTCCCAGTATTGCTCCCCGCAGAATGACTTCCTGAGTGCTCTTTGCAAATTAAAGGCCGGCAATAACATCGAGGTATGAGCCTTGCAAAATTCGGCAAACGTGGCTAAACTCACAGTCTGCGTGGCCTCGTTGGTAAACAGTGTAATACTTGAAGTGCATGGATCCTTGCTTTGGCCGGTCTTACCTCGCCACAATGACTGTCCACTTTATCAAGCAAGGTCTGAATGGTCTTCGTCCCCATCTTCTTTTTGCCGTACAGGTCTTGCATTATCGTGCGCATCAGCTCTTTTTCTGCGTGACCACAGGGGAGAGACGGTATACACCTACCGCACAGTTCTTATGTTAGAGGACTCTTTGCTTTACCTATGTATCCCGCATCTTCGACGTCGTATAATTTGAATGTATAGACGGCGAGACCATCGCGGTCTAGTGTGCCTGCAGAGAAAACTGCTAATTACAAGCGGCATGGTTCCCTCAAATTGTAGCTACTTGTGGTCTTACAAACGTTCCATACTGTGAATAACAGCTCCCGAAAGTCCTGCGTTTTAGTGTCATGTGCTGCTTTACGAAGGCAGGACAGTGCTGGTTGCGGATACGTACAATCTCTCCGGAGGTGTCTGTGTCTCCTCCTGAGAAGACTCTGATAGTGAATCGGTTACGCTCCAGATCTGTACAAGTTCTTAGTACAATCAGTGAGAAGGCATATGTAGTTCCTGTGTGGCGTACCGCATGAATCTAGGAATTCTACAAGACTCAGGGTGCCTGATTGATCTGCAGGATGCGCAGAGATCATACCGAGGACCAGGGACCACGAGCCAACCAGCAAGACTTACTGTAATCGTATTTTTTGAAAAAGGATATAAACACTCCTAATTTCGGTTGCATCCGCAAGAAGCTTATTGTTTTCGGATAGCGTTGCAACAGCGACTTCTTAAGGCCATTTCCACAACAAACGCCTCCCATGCTGTATGGACTTCTATCTGTAATTGCCAGGGAGCGTCAAATAGAGACTGTGTGTGCCTAGCTACAACTTCCATGCTCAATGTAAGAAACATGCATCCCTGGACGTGATTTTGCACAACCAACGGACCACGTCCTCAGCAACAACGATTGCTATGCTTTCAAAGGCAACGTAAGCATTTTTTGGGCACAATGTTACCGCCCTTTTGGAATCTGCTCAACGAAATAAATGGAACACCGTCAATGATCCCGTCTTACCTAAGGTTCAACCGTCGAGTCAACGCTGGTTCCCGGTACAAGCAACGTTTGGCGTGCAACTCCCACAACTCACATTCGGGACAAAACACTCAAGTGAGTGATGAGAAAAGGAGTTGTTTCATTGGAACGGGCACATAGTTTAATGAAAACCAGCAAAGCTTTGCTTATGAAGGGATTGGGGAAGCACGGTTCTTTCCAACGGATTCCGGACTACTTGTGAAGCTCATGCGAGCAGCTTACCCCAAACCAAAGCCCATCCCACTGGATTGTCGTCAATTTGTCGATGGAATAGACATACCCGAGATCATGGTGGGTGATGAGCCCGCAAAGGATTGGAAAATGCCGTGAACTCCTAGAATGCTCTCAGTTGCTGCGAAGCGCACGGCTTCATGGGTGTTTTCAAAGAGAAGGGAGTCATTCAGGCTCTTAGCAACCATCTCCCAGAAGAATGGAGCTAGTGTATTTCTCAAGAATGATCCCGGCGCCGGTGGGAACCCGCTTTCGCGAAATAGTGTCTCGGATATCAAACGAGCGAAAAAGGTTAAGCAAGTGGCGCACCAGACACTACACATTCCTAACACCTCTCCAGACGAAAGCTGGAGGGATTTGCTGGACAATGGAACACGGTTCGTTTTGTACCAAGATAGCGCGGACCACCTCATTTTAAAAGTCGCTGATTTGGAAAGAGCTCTAGAGCACAGCAAGAGGAGCACTAGTGAGGGGTTCCCCAAAGCAGCTACCTATTCGGTTGACTTTAAGAGTACTACGAACGTTCGGCGAGTAGATTCAGCTCATCGAAGAGTTCCTGAGTTGATAAAAGCCATCGGATGGAGAGATGGGTCAGCGCTAAAAGTGGCAGATCTAACAGCGGGTTTCGGACGCGATAGTTTCTTGATGGCCTCTTTCGGTTGTACGGTGGGAATGTTTGAACGGAGTCCCACCGTCAGTGCACTTTTATACGATGCTCTACTCCGATTTCGAGAGAGCAGGGATCCAAAGATTCAAGTCCCTGCTTTAGCGGCTAGTGAGCTCTTCTGTATGGACGCCTCAGAGCTACAATCGATAGCCCATTCTCCTGGTTCTGCAATACTGCCAATAGTACACCGACGAGGTGTACTTGGGGCTGTTCCTGATGACCGCCAACTAAAAGGTATTTCATTTCCTCCGGATGTCGTGTTTATTGACCCCATGTTCTCGACATGGAGTTCAGGGAGGAATGCAGCTTCGAAGAAGGACTCCCAATTCCTTCAGGGCATTTGCGACTTTGAGACCTCCAGCTCCAGGTTAGAATCGGATTCATACCCGCGCAACCAAATACAACCATTATTAGAGACGGAATCCCAAAGACTGCTGGAGTTGGCCTCGTGTTTAGCGAAGGAGAGGATAGTCATAAAACTACCTCGGAAGAAGAGTAACCTGAAATTGTCTCGGGGCGGCAAGAACTATCCCCCCTCATTTTCTGTGCTTGGCAAGAGCGTTCGTTTTGATGTTTTCCTGCTGAAGAACTTAAAATGAATTTTTTTCTAGATTTGGTGCGTATCATTTGAATTTCATATCCGACCCCCAGGACTCCAGGCAGGTAGTAAGAATTCACATTAATTAAGAAAAAAGCTACCTCGTCACGTAGTATGAGAAACTAATACTACTCTTTCCTCTGTGTCCGTTTTCTAAACTGGTTCATCCGACTTAGACTTACAACTCGTAAGTTAGGAGGTGGAATTCCTGAGTTCTCCTCCAGCTTCACAAAGCCTCTGCGGCAGAACATAGACCGATATCGTGGTTGTATTCCCTTTTCCCAGTTCATGGCTCGAGTATGGGATAGAAAATTGAAGCTTGTATCTTTTCTCTGTTGATTAGTGGGGGCGGAAGCTGTCCACGTGATAGAGGGGCTGCGGGTCCAGTTGGCAAGATATTCATTGCCTCTTGTACTTGTACAAATATTTACCATGCCATCCTCCACGGCTGCTTTCCCGTCGATGAATGCGTTGGGCATTCTAATGGCATTTACCGGCGTTCTTGCGGCGACAATGACGTGTGCAATCCCCGCCGCCAGCGAGAATGTGGCGTCGGGTTCTCAGAGGGTAAGTCTCGAAGGAACATTTCCCTGGACCACTTGCTCTCTTGCGCCACGACTGTCTTGATATCCATTACAGGCCATAGAAAATGAAGTTCGATGGGTCGATGGAAGGGCGCTTTACGAGAAGAATGTGAAGCTGATAGCCAACCAGGCGAAACGATTTGCAATTCCAGCAAAAGCTGCGAGCTACAGGCCGAGTCCTCGAATTTGGTGGGATTCATTATCATCCATTAAGGAAATCGATGCCAATATTACGGTCTGTATGTCGTTTATTGATGAGAAGCTATCTAGTTTGAGCGCCGAACAGTGCCAGAGTGTACCTAAAAGATCTCCACGAGATGTACCTCGCTTGAGTCGGGTATCTAGGTAAGGAGATCTTCTACACGTTGGTTCGCGGTCTATATCGGCTTTGAAATGGAGTACATTTTCTCATTGCAGATCCACGATTCTTAGGGTTGAATTAAAAAGCCCTGTAACAGTTGACATACATATTGCCTTGCTGCTGGGGAGTTATGACAACATGGGCGTCGATGGCTCGGCCTCGCGGCGGTTAGAGCAACGTTCGTCTAGCACTCCTACACCCACAAGCAGTCCTACAGTCTCTGGCACTGCCAACTCTACGGGATCGGTGACGCCGTCTCAAACCTCCAGTCCGTCGGCAACTCCATCCGGCAGCACGACCAGCTCGGGCAGTGCCACAGCTTCGGTGACCCCAACGAAATATAGTCCTTCCATGACACCATCGAACAGCGCCACTAGCTCCGTAACACCGTCTCAAAGTGAAAGTCCTTCTATAACTCCGTCGACTACTGGCAGTAGCTCCGTGACACCGTCTCAAACTGGAAGCCCCTCCGTGACACCGTCTCAAACTGGAAGCCCCTCCGTGACACCGTCTCAAACTGGAAGCCCCTCCGTTACCCCTTCTCAAAGTCAGAGCCAGTCGAGTACCCCGTCTAGGAGTTGCACGGGCTTTATAACACCTTCACAAAGCTCATCTGGATCTGCCACGCCGTCGATCAGTCGTAGTAGTTCTGTGGCGCCTTCTGCGGAAGGTAGTCCTTCGGGAACCCCTTATGTTAACAGCACTGCTAGCCTAGCGCCTTCGCAGAGTCACACTCCTCCACCACCTTCCGTAACTCCTGGGAACGCATCTCCTTCGGAGAGCTCTGCTAGCCCTGTTCAGATTTCCGCTTCTCCTTCACAGACACCGGAATCCAGTCCCTCTACCACTGGCAGTAGTAGTCCGACACGCCCTATCCCATCCGCAAGTTCGTCACCCGAAACGAGTCCATCTTCTAGTCCTTCCAAAAATTCCGGCGGAGGAGGAAATAACGCTGGTGGCGGAGGTGGTAGTGGTAATACCGGTGCCATTGTGGGAGGTACTATCGCAGCGGCGGTAGCGTTAGGTATCATTATCGCACTGGTAGTCTACTGCAGACGGCGTAGTACTCCGTATGCCGACAGCCATGAACTGTTTGAACTTGTTGAGCATAACGATTAGTATCGCATAGGGGCTTCCAAGAATAGACCGAATTCGGCTCTGTGGTCAGTCTCTCTGAGACTCTCTCATTTACAATTCTTGACTCACCAACTATCCGGGCCCCAAGCCCGGGCTACTTCACATCTTGGGATGCGGGCCCGGACGAGAAGAGTGGAAATCTGTGGGGAGGGAGGACAAAGGCAGCGGACACCTTGTAGGGGGGAATCCCAGGGGACGAGTCACTGCCGGGGTATATCCAATCCCTGTTTGAACGAGATTCCAGAACAACAATGGATTATTCGGCCGCATGAAGTGTATTGTCCCTATATACTATCGGAAGCAATCCCAGAGACACAGAGAGAGGAGTTAGACCGTTTGCTCCCTCGTTGCTATCTCAACGCTTTGCGAGGTACGCATCCCAGATTTGTTCTATCTTGGTATCCATCGTGGCACAAGTTCGTATTGCAGAGTTCATTCACCCCAAAGATCCTACAATGAGCAAAGGAAATCCGAATCCCATGTCATATGCCATGGTGTCCATGGTGGCTGCACTCGCCGGAGCCTTGGCATTCGTCCTGGGAGCTCCTCATCAAGCCGTTGGCGAGAATCCCCAGCAAGTAAGTCATATTCCGTATCTAGGTGCTCCTTGATTTCAGTTCGTCAACTTGTTGGCTTGCAATAATGCAGTATTACTCGATTGTCAAGTCGTACCGCAACAGCATTCAACTCTATGCCGGACGTCCAGGACAAATTACTGTCCAGATTCCTCAGAAACACGCTGTTGTCCCAGAGGTGGAATGGTTCCCGGTGGATCCCACGGATGGCAAGGATTTAAACATAACTGTGTGCATGTTTTCAGACAAAGCTAAGACGGCTCATGACATATCCTGTGGAAGTGTAACCAAGGGGCAGAGCGTCATCCCAAACTTAGGGACGTTTGGAGGGTAAGTAGTTCTTGTTGGTAGTTCTGTATTGAGGCGCTTCGGTGGTCATTCATGCAAAGCTTCCTGTTCCTTTGCTTGCGGTAACAGATCTACTGAGCTTAGAGTGGAACTGAAAAGTACAAAGGGGATCAACATCAACGTAGATACTGTATTCCGGCGGGCACTGGCGTCTAAGATGGAAGGTAACCTAATGAATTACCAAGAAGAGGAGAATGTATTCGATTATGGGGGCGTAGGTGCTAAAGCTTCCACTTCTCCTTCACCTTCAGCCAATGCCACTGTAACTGTAACTGTGATGGCCTCAGGCAGTTCTAGTGTGGCACCCTCAGCCGATACCACTGTCTCGGTATCTGTGGCACCCCCTGCCAATTCTTCTGTGACTGTGCCGCCCTCTAGTCCCACAGCTACAATCAGTGCCTCTCTAACTGCGCCGTCCCCGGCCAACTCGAATGCAACCAAGTCCCCGCCTGCACATTCAATGTCTCCGGGAAATTCCCCTACTCCAACGCCGAGCTCAACGGGTTCTGCGTCGAATTCTCGGATCCCTCCCTCTCCGACTAGTACGGGCACACCCGCAAGCACGGTCAGTCCGACTAGAAGCGTAAATGCGTCGTACTCCTCTACAAGTAGTGTGACTCCCTCTCCGAGTTATACTCCCAGTGAGACGCCTTCGAGTCCCTATACTCCCAGTGAGACGCCTTCGAGTTCGTCTAGTCCCACAGCTACAAATACGCATCACGGATCATCAGGCAACAACAATGACCACACCGCTGCTTTAGCAGGCGGAATTGCTGGTGGTGTTGGTGGCCTGCTGTTGATTGTTGGCCTGACAGTCTGGTGCTGTAAACGGAAGAAGAGTAGTGAGGATCAGTACTTACTACAAGAGTAGTGAGGATCAGCACTTACTACATGAAGGACAAGCGTAAGTATACTGGTGCTAACTTAATCTGGGAAATAGATTGATCTTTCTTGCTTGGCCGTGCAAGGCACTGCAAGCAGCGAACCACAAACACTGGTAGGCCAAAAATATATTGATACTTGTCACCGAGAGTAAATAGCAGCGAAACCTTCAAGAGAGCGTTCTCCAGAACTTATCCCGCATGTACCACAACCCCTCGAGTGGGAATAACCTCCATTTAGGCGATCACTCCACCGTTGTTGTCCAGAGTAACTAGCGGAGGTTCGCATTGAACTTCGTAACCCAGAAGGGCTCTCCCTTGGATCTGCTTAAGGAGTTTGTGCAAGCAATCTCAGGTCACCAGTGAGTCAGGTGTGACTGTGCAAGGCTGAGCTCTCCCCGACTCAGGCGTACAAAACACATCGGCATGTGCGGCCTGCGGATATACACGCGATTCGGTAGACTCCGTTGCGAGGCAACTACGGTATCTCTCATCAACGCATGATGTTTTCCTACTGGTATCGCCCTGTCACATGCATGAATATAGCATGCTACAGCGAGTGTTGTACTGTTGTAATGTCTTACTCTTGAAGCCGCACCCAGCCTCTGAGTCTGACTCCCGCAAGGGCCACACTCCACGTATAAAGTACACTGCTGTCGTATCCTTGGTGGATTATAGCAGGTTATTGCGGAGCCAATTGGCATGCGTTGTATATAAAGACGGCAATGTCGTACCACTGAAATGACGTCATCCATGAATACAGAGTGGAGAAGAAGCGTATCCACTTGCGACCTTGGAATGGTTTCTTCGTCCTCCCTGAGCCTTCCTCACAATTTGTCGGATGAGTCACACCACCGCAACACATGACTTGTAAGCAGATTTGTCTTTCAGTGAGATAGTGTAGGGTTTAAGCGTCGAGCAAAACCACTAAATTCTTTCGGCGTAGATTGCGCACAATAGTTGTGGCTCTACAAAAGCGTAGGTGTTCGTAGCGAGACTTCGGCGTCATGGATCTTCTTCTGAAAGCAGCCTCTTTTCTTCGCAGAACAGGCTCGCGTAGAACATCAGCATTGCGCACAAGTACTTACTCGGATACAGAAAGAGAAGCGACGCAAGATGGGAAAAGCACTATTTGGGAACCGAAACCAAGCTCCGGGGTGTACAGTAGCTATCGTTGCATACGTGAGTATCCTGTCCGCTTCTCTGACCGTAGCTGGAGAACTTTGGCAAGTTCAGGTAAGCATTACTTCGAGGTTACCAAGTCAAGTTAGAAGAAGGAGACATTGTTTCATTGTCTATGTTGCAGTCCCATTCTCATGGTTGCGCGTATCGCTATGAGACAAAACTGTACTCTGGGATTCCTGATCGCTTCAGTGTACCAGTTCCCCCCGAGACTGAATCGGCTCCCGAAATCAGATGGCTTTCAAGAGCAACAGCCGGGAGAAAAGACGCCAATGTGAGTGTCTGCGTCTCAGTGGCAGATGCGGGCGGCGAAGCAGCTTGTACGGAATTGCATGAAGAAAACGGTGTCACTCCATACACAAGAACCCTCGGAAAGTAAGTCATCCGCAGCGATTGTACCATACTGGTAGATGCTATCATACTGACTTCTCTCTCTGCGTGTTTTGCAGGAAGGACAAGGTGTATGTGAGCCTCAAAAGTACAGCTACAACTCCTGTGAACGTTATTGTACGGTTTCCGACGCCTTGTACTTCGCATACGAGAACGCTGGACGATCCATCGCCGTTTCCCCTTCGGAACTCAGCTACGCACTTCCTGTCCACGAATGCGTCCTATTCGGCCATACCTAGCCGTTCGGTAAATGCGTCGTACTCTTCTTCGACACCTACACCCTGTCCAAGCGTGAGTCCTCCTAGTGGCACGCCCTCTGAAACCGCTTCTCCAAGCGCTACCGCCTCTGAAACAGTATTGCCATCGGTTTCCGCGTCTGTTACAGAGACACCTTCAGAAACTCCTTCGGCCTCTTCAAGCGTGACGGCATCAACCACAATTACACCGTCATCTTCCGCCAGCCCCTCTGCTACCCCAAGTGTGACTGGGTCGTCGAGTGGAACACCTTCAACGTCCGGTACCCCGTCAAATACTGCCTCCATGACAAGCTCCCCGTCGAACACCGGTAGTCCCTCCTTGAGTCCTTCTGAAACGGCGACACCTTCTGAGACAAGTTCTAGCACGGGGACGCCGTCTAGCAGTGCATCGACCACCGGAACGGCTACTGGAACGCCCTCGAGTACTCCTTCAAATACAGTTTCACCTACCAATACCCCTTCTACGACTGGAACTCCCACAAACAGTGTGACTCCATCGTTTACCCCCACTCCTAGTTATACGCCTTCAATGACAAGTTCGAATTCGATGACGCCATCTGGAAGTGGGACTGGTACTATGACCCCTACAGGGACGCCAAGTAGCACTCCTTCAAGCAGTGTAACTCCATCTGGTACTCCGTCTACGAGCGTTACACCCTCTAACACCCCTTCCTCAACTGGTACTCCCTCCAATTCCCCTTCTGCCAGTGTGACTCCCTCGAACTCTCCATCCGCGAGCGTGACGCCGTCCCATACTCCTTCAACCACTGGAACCTCATTTGTCACTCCCTCTGTTAGCGGGACTCCTTCCAATAGTCCCTCCACGACAGGTACGCCGTCAGTGACACCGTCCGTGAGTGGTACACCCTCAGTCACGCCTTCGACCAGCGGTACGCCAGATGTCACTCCATCAGCGAGTGGATCAGCGCCAACGACCCCTTCCCCAAGTGGTACGCCTTCGACCACACCTAGTCGCTCCGTGAATGCCTCGCGTTCTCCTTCGATCACACCCCCACCGGCTCGCTCCGTGAACGTCTCGTCTTCTCCGTCGATCACACCCCCACCGGCTCGATCCGTGAATGCCTCGTCTTCTTCTTCAATCACACCCACATCGGCTCGCTCCGTGAATGGCTCGTGTTCTCCTTCGATTTCACCGAGTGCAAGTAGCTTTGCGAACGCATCTTATTCTCCTTCAATCACAACCTCAGCGGCTCCCTCCGTAAATGTCTCTTATTCCCCCTCGATTACACCAAGTGCGAGTAGCATCGTGAATGTCTCGTATTCTCCCTCGATTTCACCAAGTGTGAGTAGCTTCGTGAACGTCTCGTATTCTCCCTCGATTTCACCAACTGGGAGTAGCATTGTGAACGTCTCGTATTCTCCCTCGATTTCACCAACTGGGAGTAGCATTGGGAACGTCTCGTATTCTCCCTCGATTACACCAAGTGCAAGTGCGAGTAGCTCTGTGAATGCGTCATATTCTCCTGTCGTGTCTGAAAGTCCTTCTTCAACTGGATCACCGTCAGCATCCGCTTCAAATTCTTCAAGTTCGAACGCTCCTGAACCCCCGGGACACCATGGCAACAGCTCAAACCAGCATACTGGAGCCATTGCGGGTGGTGTGGTAGGAGGCGTACTTGGACTGCTCCTGATTATCGGTCTGGGTACGTGCATTTATAAGCGCCGGAAAGCGGCTGCTAGTACAGCAGACGAGTATTTCCTTCATGAGGACGACGATGATGAGGAAAAAAGAGAATCCATCAATATGGAACTGAAGAAAGACTAGCTTAGATTTTACCCGCTAGGAGCAATACTGATAAAAGATTAGCTTAGGTTTTCCCCGTTCGGAGCAATACTAATACACACGTACACTGCCGTCATTGGTAGATGATAGTACTTGAAGACAGCAAAACAGGAACGGGGTACACGACAGGACCAACAGGCCACTGCGACAATTCTCAGCGTGAGTTTGCCCGCGCAATATACGGGAGAGGGAGTCCTCGCTATTATACGTGTAGTCTGGAGCACATACAGCAGGGTAAAGTGGTATCGGCGTCGCCGAACGTTCGAAGAGAGCCAGCCAACGGAGAGTCCGCCGGAGAGTCCGCCGCGGCCCGCGGGTCAGATGCTTCGTGCGACCAGGGGGACAATCGATGCGACCTTGATGGATCCGCCGGAAGTGACACTCTCCGATACCCCAGGATTTGTTGCTTCAGACCCGCATTCTGTAGGATATCCTCTCGTGTACACATACACGGAGGAAAAAGAAGAATAGAAAGCAAGCAGAGGAAGTCCGTTTCCAATCTGCTTTCTCTTTTTTCCACCCGTGGGAAAAGTTCACCCCCTTCGCCTCGCGAGCCTCCAGGCGCAGCCCATTTTCATCAAGGAAAAATGGTTTCTCGCACAAGTCCAATCGTTGCCGTGCTTGGGATAGCCCTTGCACTATTGCTTGCCGCCCCAGGAATTGTCTCTGGTGAAGACGAACGCACTGTATGTGGTAATACCTGACGTGTGTTGAAGCAGTTTCTCCACCGAACCTGAAGATTTTGTGCCCTTTAATTGTTGTTGCCCTGCAGCTAGCTAACAACCAGAAATCTCATCGTCAACTCGTTGATCTTCCTGCCAATCGTGCCAGAAGAGTCTACGTACCGGTTCAGAAGCGACATGCTGCTGTATCAAGGATTCAGTGGACCCCGGAAAACCCCCGAGAAGGAAAGGACCTTAACATCACTATGTGCATGTTTTTGCAAGGACCACCCTCTTGCGGTAGTATGCCCAAGAATCAAATCATGGCTCCTAAGAGTGGATACATTGGGAAGTAAGTTTGCTCTATGGAATAGCTCCTATGTTGTATTCTTAAAGCCTTGTTTTCCGGTGTCACTCAGCTTCCAAGAAATCTTGATGGAACTCAAGACTCCTCAGGATATCCGCGTTCACGTTGATGTGGCCTTTACTCTGGATGGAAACGATGAACGGGAAGAAGAAAGTCTCGATAACGTGAGGAATCTATTGGAAGATGGGGTAACACCCACGCCTAGTCCCAGCGTCAGTCCTTCTGAAACCGCTTCTCCCAGCGTCAGTCCTTCTGAAACCGCTTCTCCCAGCCATACTCCGTCTGAGAGTGCCTCTCCAAGCGTTACCGCGTCTGTTACAGAGACACCTTCAGAAACTCCTTCGGCCTCTTCAAGCGTGACGGCATCAACCACAATTACACCGTCATCTTCTGCGAGCCCCTCTGTTACTCCAAGTGTGACTGGGTCGTCGAGTGGAACACCTTCAACGTCCGGTACCCCGTCAAATACTGCCTCCATGACAAGCTCCCCGTCGAACACCGGTAGTCCCTCCTCGAGTCCTTCTGAAACGGCGACACCTTCTGAGACAAGTTCTAGCACGGGGACGCCGTCTAGCAGTGCATCGACCACCGGGACGACTACTGGAACGCCTGCAAGCACCCCTTCTACGACTGGAACTCCTTCGGGGACTCCTACAAGCAGTGTGACTCCATCGTTTACCCCTACTCCTAGTTATACGCCTTCAATGACAGGCTCGAATTCGATGACGCCATCTGGAAGTGGGACAGGTACTATGACCCCTACAGGGACGCCAAGTGGCACTCCTTCAAGCAGTGTAACTCCATCTGGTACTCCGTCTCCGAGCGTTACTCCCTCTAACACCCCTTCCTCAACTGGTACTCCCTCCAATTCCCCTTCTGCCAGTGTGACTCCCTCGAACTCTCCATCCGCGAGCGTGACGCCGTCCTATACTCCTTCAACCACTGGAACCCTATCTGTCACTCCCTCTGTTAGCGGGACTCCTTCCAATAGCCCCTCTACGACAGGTACGCCGTCGGTGACACCGTCTGTGAGTGGTACACCCTCAGTCACGCCTTCGACAAGCGGTACGCCAGATGTCACTCCATCAATGAGTGGATCAGCGCCAACGACCCCTTCCCCAAGTGGTACGCCTTCGATCACATCTAGTCGTTCGGTGAATTCCTCTTATTCTGCTTCTCCGACACCGAGTCGCTCTGTGAACGCTTCATATTCCTCTTCGATCACGCCTAGCCGTTCGGTGAATGCTTCATATTCCTCTTCGATCACACCTAGCCGTTCGGTGAATGCTTCTTATTCGTCCTCTCCGATCCCAAGTCGCTCTGCGAGTGCTTCGTCTACCTCTTCGGCCACACCTTCGTATTCTCCTTCGAGGCCAAGTCGCTCAGTGAGTGCTTCGTCTTCGTCTTCGGCCACACCTTCGTATTCTCCTTCGAGACCAAGTCGCTCA
This sequence comes from Halocafeteria seosinensis, assembly GCA_001687465.1. Taxonomy (NCBI): domain Eukaryota; class Bigyra; order Bicosoecida; genus Halocafeteria; species Halocafeteria seosinensis. The sequence continues at coordinate 636 of LVLI01000279.1, read as the reverse complement.
GTGAGTGCTTCGTCTTCGTCTTCGGCCACACCTTCGTATCCTCCATCGGGACCAAGTCGCTCTGTAAACCCCTCTTATCCTCCTTCACAGCCGGCAAGTCCTTCTACATCAGAGTCACCGTCAACATCCGGTTCGGCTTCTAGTATCTCTCCTAAACCAAATCCCGGACACCATGGCAACAACTCAAACCAGCACACTGGAGCCATTGCAGGTGGTGTAGTAGGAGGCGTACTTGGACTGCTCCTGATTATCGGCTTGGGTACGTGCATCTATAAGCGCCGGAAAGCGGCCGCTAGTACAGCGGACGAGTATTTCCTTCATGAGGACGACGATGATGAAGAAAAAAGAGAATCCATCAATATGGAACTGAAGAAAGACTAGCTTAGATTTTGCCGCAGTAGGAGCAATTTTGATAAAAGACTAACTTAGGTTTTTTCCGGTCGAAGCATTACTAATACACACGTACACTGTCGTCATTGGTAGATCATAGTACTTGAAGACAGCAAAACAGGAACGGGGTACACGACAGGACCAACAGGCCACTGCGACAATTCTCAGCGTGAGTTTGCCCGCGCAATATACGGGAGAGGGAGTCCTCGCTATTATACGTGTAGTCTGGAGCACATACAGCAGGGT